>JANHGO010004401.1:0-25087 GCA_024606505.1 Aquila spilogaster | reverse complement strand
GTATATATATAAAAGCAAGCTCTGGTGAGGGTGCACACAAAGACCTTTCTGTATCAATTACAAAGCAGAATGGATCTCTGTCTTTCTTTCAGATTGTTCTTCCTTAAACATCCCAGTCCCTTCAACCTCTGAGCTAGTGTGGTCAGGTAAGCAGCTGCTGTTTCATTTCTGCCTCTGCGGGCTGCGGAGTGCATGTGCTCAGGCTTGCGTGTCAGGTTGCCTATGTGAGGCCATCTCTGTAGCAGCTGCACTTCCTGGGACAGCCTACACAGGACAGCCTGTAACCAGGGAACTGAGTATAAACACAAGCTGCTGTTCGGCACAGTTAGCACAGCAGCATGTCCCGCATATATTTTTACACAGATAATTTGGCTGCATTAACCTGGACTAATCTGTCGTTTTTCATTCTGTGGGAATATTTTTTCTCTCACTGAAGATGTTAATTTTACTACTTAAATGGTTGTGGTATTTTCTCCTCACTCTGTAACAGACATGTTGGTGTACTCTTAGCTTCTAAGAGTTAACTGCTTTGGAGGGCTTATAGAAAGGTATGAGAGTTGTATTTGCCTTGGCTTTTCCCAGAGTAACTGGACCAAGCAAAAGCCAACAACTGATCCTGGAAAAGGAAAGGTAGATTCAAGATTTACTTTGGAGATAAATTGCTTTTTGCACCTCTGCTGTGTGATTCATTGATGATGAATAGATCAGTTGCCAGTTGTCCTAAGAGTTGTACTAAAGGGAGTGAAAAATAGAAATTCAGCACCCTGTGTCCTTTTACTTTTTACCTTCATCTTCATCTTCACTGTCACAGGGTGGGAAAGGACTTCCTTGAATCGGCTGCTCTTGTCTGAGGCCCACATAGTGACAGATCATTTTCTCCCATCAGTTCCAGCTCTCCTTTGAGATTGCCTTTTTTGAATGATTTTGAAGATTTGATTGAGCTGTCCTCGCTCTGCTTCAGTCCCTGGAGTTCTGTCTTGCTCATAGTGTTGCTCTTCAGGTGTGATCTAGCAATGTACTTCATGTGTATGAGTAGTACTTTTAAAGTCATTGATGAACAACTAATGTTTTTTATGTTAGATAAATTCTTAAGTCATTATCTGAATGGGAACATAAGAGGTGAGGGGGGAAATCAGGTTGATGAAGATCTCATTTTGGGACCAAGAGAGTAACTGAGTATCATCCAGACTTATCAATGACAGTTACTTCTTTCAATGAGTTAAAACCAAAGTCAGCTTCGCTGAAAGAAAAAGAAAGAGAGCCCCAAACTCAGTGCTGGGTGTCCTGCAGAGAAGGACAATCTACAGGTCTCTGACCTGAACACACTTGTCAGTTCTAGGCAGAGGTGATGTTTTGACCTACCACATAGGTGAGTACGAGAGGGCAGAGAAGTGATAGGAAAATAATACAGGTATGTAATGTAACAAGCCTGCAGCTGTAAAATATTATTTTAATGTAAAATGTTGTTAGAATAATTCTGCACAATTATATGTAATTATTGCAATATTACCACAATCATCTCCTCTGTTAAATCATCCGGTTCTTTCTATGTTTGCCTGCTTTGGTTAAAGAGATGAGCCATGATGAGTTATATGCTAGAGTGAATATTCATATAGAACTCAGATGATCTGTTAAAACCAGGCTTCCCATTTGTACCTAGGCCTATAATTGTAATATTGAGATACATATACATTGATTTAAGGCATACAGTGGGCAAACAGGAGGTAGGAGGCCAGAGCTAATGGCTCTCTGGGCATACCACCTCACATTTACATGGTTGTTGCCTCTGGTGAGCTGTCTGTGATCAGTATGGAAATTCTACATTCTGTGTAACTGAACTATTAGACAATTGGATTATGCCTCATACATCTAGAAAGTCAATCTACTGGCTCTCTGAATCCAACTCTGAATTCATGCTGGAATCCAAAGACAAGGGAAACTATGCACAAATTTTTTGGTATAAAGCCTTACTTATTGCCCATCATTAGGGACTGATGGCTTTGGGAGGGGCACACACAGATGCTCAGATTTCAGAGGAGAGAAAGGGGTGTGAGAGTAGGAATGCTGGGAGCAGGTAGGGTTCTGTGTTGAAGTTTTGTTTGTGACCAAAGCAATTATGTTGATGAGATGTCTCTAAATGGGACTACAGGGCAGTCTGCCCTCCCAAATCACAGCCCCAAGGTACTTTCAGCACATCTCCATTTGGAAGCGAACCTCAGAATGTAGTTTGCTTTTCTGAATGACCTGATGGTTGGCTACAACTTTTACACTTCAAAGGTAATTTTCAGTGAAGGAAACTATGGTTGCTAGTGCTGAATGGGCTAAATGCGTTCTGGTGCAGGTCTTCCTGAGGTTATACAAGGGGGAATTTGGCTGACATATACCTTTTTTTTTGGCTGCCTAATTGTTGAGAACTGAGGAGATTTTATAGAAAAGCAGTGAATGCGTTATGAGTTGTTAGTTTTATTAATTTGACTGAGGTTTTCCTCACTTTGGACAGGGTAATAGCTATAAAAGAGGGAATCTACTAAAATATCTTTTTTAATGAACTGAATTACTAATGTTAAATTTCATTGCTGCAGCATCTTGCAATAATGTGGCTTTAAATGTGCGCTACACAAATGAACAGACTTTATATCAGTTTAAAAGTACCATTGCTACAATTTCATGGCCTGGACACTAAAGAGCTGTCACTTGGAGAAAAGAGCAGAATTCCTTCTGCCATAGTGCAGGCAAAAGTCTCGGGCTTGGACACCCATTCAAAAGTATTCCCAGGGTTTTTGCTTGCTAACAAACAGAAAAACAAGTGTAATGGTTCTCAGCCAGTTATTTCACTGCTTGCTAGATTGAGGTATTTCAAAGAATGCTTGGAGAGGGCAGAGCTCTGCTCACTGCTGGCCCTAAGGTATCGGAAAAGTCCCTGAGTTCAGGTGGCCACAGCAGGAGGAGCCTGAGGCTGGCTCTGATTTCTGCTGGGTTCTACGTAGCTGTCTCCAGAGATGTATGATACAAGTGGGAAAGTCCCTACTGCCCCTTCACCTATTGGTGTTCTTGGGATGTCTCCAAAGATGCTGTTCTTCCTAGTTGCAGTGCTATTTTAAAGGCAGTGATGAAGCACTGAAGTCCGAAGAGACTTTCTCTCGTCCATCATTTGCGTTACTGTATGATATAACATACTTCTGAAGTGAAATGTTTCCATAAAACATTTCTCTGAGTAATCTTGTTCTGCTAAATTACACTTGTGAAAAGCCCCTCAACAGATACCCTGATACTTGTCTGGAATCCTTATAAAACATTGAAGAAGAGTTTGCCACAGGAGAAGATATCTTGTGTCCTCAGTGAAATAAATGTTTGTTGTAACAGTTTGTCTGCCTCAGTAATGTGGAAAGAATAATGAAAAAATTATGAAATAATGAAATAGTAGAGGGCTGAACTACAGCCTATCTGACGGTAAATGCAGGGCTGGGAACAGAGCTTCACACCACTGCTCACAGGTGAGCGTTTTACTCTCACTGCTAATCTAGCTTTGGCAAGGAATGCAGAGGGCCCTTAGTTATCTGCGCAGAAAAGCATACAAAATAAGGAAATGTGTTGTGGCCAAAGGAAAAAATGAGCAGATGGTGTGCTAGCACCATACCTGCCACTCCGAGGGGATTGTTGTAGCACAACCACCACTTACAAACACACTGTTCTGAACCTACGCCAAACCCAGGAAGAGCAAAGGGAACATGGTACACATGGGAGCATGGAATAGACACAGCACAAAATAAAGACCGAGGCACGACGGAGGGAGAATGTGGGGGGAATGGAGGAAAACCTAGTAACAGGTGAGACAACAGAAGCAGCTGGGGACAGGAAGGGTGCTCAGTGGGTGGGTAACTGGAACTGAGAAAATGAATGGTGAAATGCAGAAGTTGTGAAAAATGAACGCTGTGTTGTGTGTGAGGCACTATTTCAGACTTGTGGGCCATTAATGTCGCATTCTACCAAGAAGAAAGTACAGATTTTGTTGAAATTAAAGAGTAAAGTGGAAGGAGGAGAGAACAGAGTGGTGGTGGAAGAGATGCTACAGCCAGGCCAGTGATGGTGAAAATTGCTGTTAATTTGAGAGAACAAAAGGAATGGCAAAGATCAAGGGGAGGCAAACCTTGGTGTGCCAGGTATTACCTCAAACAGGAAAAACTGAGGTGTTGAAGGAGTGTCTTTTTATCAGGCAAAAAAATTAGTGAAGTGAGAAAGAATGTGATGCTTGCAAACTAGCAGTAATAATCAGGCAGAAGAAAGATTTAGAGATGAAGTGTTCTGTCTAAAGTGGCATTTGTCTTTTTGGTGCCGGCAAAGAAACCCATTAAAGTGTTTATGCAGAGATGTAAACATCTATTCTGTGGTAGTCATCGGCACTATAGCTTCAATAAACAGTGTTTAATGTTTAAACAAGATATATTGCACTGGGATGCTGGAACTTATGGAGCATTCAACTGCCAAAACTGCCTTTTCTTGGCCTGGAAAAGTAATGCAAGCAAGAAAAGTGCAGTTTTTAACCTCCAGTTTTTATTTTTTTACTGACAAAAGTATTAGGTGAAATATCAGAAAATTTGCACATTAAGGAAAATTTCTGCTGTCAAAAGTTCATTTGTACTGCTGCACTCAAGAAAACATTTTACATCTCCAGTCTTAACCCTTCTTTATACCATTTAAACATCTTGAATGTGGAGTCTATAAAAAGCACATTGTTTACAGCTCCAAAAGACTTTAGTACAGAAAAACTGCAGGATTTTGTTTATTAAACATGCTGGTGTTAACCCAGCAGAATATCTGAAAGTTTTGGATTGAAAGTGAGAGTTCAAAAGACCTGAATCTTGTTCAAGAAAACATAGTGAATGCCATTTGTCAGGAAAGCTGGGAAGAGACCCAAGTGTCACAGAGTTGGGGGTCACTGTTTTTGTAATGACAAGAACTCTGGAAATATGAACAGTGAGCAAAAAGATGAGTAAATTCAGGTAATAGCAATGCATGTTGTGTTTCTGGGTTGTGGAGTAAAATAAAATGAGACCGACTGCTATGCAGAGACATTCTTAAAGGGACTGAAGAAAGGCAAAAAAAAAGGGACAAGTTCCTATCCACAACTACTGTGTAAAAATAAGTTTCAGCCACTTTCCTACCTTTGATGTGTGTTATGCAAGATGGATTTAGGCCCCATTTGAAACAACAGTAAATGTCAGATAGGAATGATGTGTGTATTATTACTCAGACTGTTTTATATCAGGAAGATCTTTGTGGACATCATCCAGAAAGAACAGAGATAAAACACTCTTCTTTGATCCTAGAGGGTGGTCAGTCAACAGAGAAGTCTCTGCAGTTCATCATTTTCAGAAGCTTTCCTCCCTAGCATAAAAAGCCTATTTATGTAAAAGCCAGAGATGGCTAGGGATATAACTCTGTCCAGAATGCTTAAAAATATGTATGTCAAATGCAGGACAGATTGGTTGAAATTACCCTGCAAAATGCAAGTTTTAACAGAATCAGCTAAAACATGAAGCGATGGACATCTGTAATAGGAATAGGGTTTCTTACCTTCCCCACTGTCTGCTTAAACTTTACCTTGATGAACCCTTTGTACCAAGCTGCAGTGTTCTAACTATGCAACAGTATTAGTAAATCATGAAGATTGATTGCAGTGGATTTTTTAGCCAAGGACCAAAATCTGGTATCGTATCTTACTTAGACTGCAGGGATAATTTCCTAAATAAAAATCAAGGCCTAGAAATCCAGACTGCCAAAGGAGTCAGGTTTGTAGAAAAATATGAGGATTTACATGGAAGGTCCCTCTTTCCATAGGGATTGCAAGGTTTGCAGTTATGGATACATGATTTTTCTTCATCATCTGCCTTAGCCTACTAGTGCTCCATAATCACATAGATTGCTAGTTTAATTGAGACAGCAGTAAAAAAAAAATGCATGCATTTCTACAAATCTTAGATCTGTCCTCTAGGACTAATTCCAGCCACTGCAAGATGGTTCCCAGATTCTCCTTCAGAGATACTGGTAGGTGGTGGTATCTCTTCCTTCCAGAACTGGTGGGATTATGTTACATTTGGATTATGAGTCTCAAGACAGAGCCTGGTGAATTTATGTTCATCCTCAGGTGAAGAATTGCTTTAGTCCCAACTGGCTCAGAAGTGTATTGGGAAAAAGTTCCTGCTATTCAGGCTATTCATAGCATCTGATTGCAGCAGCCCAGTTCTGGGTTTCTTAGGGACCGCCACTCTGTCAGATCAGTAAGACAGTCTTATTATCTTTTGTCTTCAGCAGCTGGGTCCCAGTCCTGTTCAGAGTGCGTAGATTCACAGCTTATTGAGATCACTGAAATACAAGAAGTTCCATTTAAGCATTAAAAACCCCTCTTTTACTGTAAGGGTGATCAAATGCAGGAAGAGGTTGCTTGGAGAGATTACAGAGTCCGTCCTTGGAGATGCTCAAAATTCAGCTGGAGACAGTTTGGCAAGCTGCTCCGGCTTACCCTGCTTTGAGCAGAGGGTTTGGACTGGATGATCTCCAGGGGTCCTTTCCTCCTCAACTATTCTACAATTCTATGATTCCATGAATTATTTTATTCCCATAACTTTAGCGATCTCTGAATTAGAGCAGAGGGCTTATTGAATTGCTAGTTATGATAGAAAACATAGAATATGCAAGCTGCAGGTCAAAGTATCCCAAAGGCCAATGGGAATCCTCTGTATATGGGAGTTGAACTTTGTTAATGGTGAGTCTATCCAAAGAGTTATGTGGTTATTCTCATTCTGAAATCCTGAAACGCCATGGAAATTCTCTTGAGGGGATGGATTTTGGGTACCATTGAATTCAATACAAGAGTTTCTTATTTATATTCAAGAAAGGAAGTTCTGTTCCCAGCTTTGTTTCTGAGTCAGTCCATTTGCCACTCCTTTCTCTCTTTGCATTTCTTTCACTATTTTATAAAATGGTGATCCTAACCTCCTTTGTGTGGTATATTATGGTTTCTCCATGAAAACTGCTTAAGAAGAAATAGATGTTCTCATTAAATTAATAAGATCATATGTTGTGTGTGTTCTTTAGTGAATGTATGTTTTCTAACTGACAGAAAGAAATGATGTTAATTAATTACTTTGACATACAGTTATGTTGTTGCAGACTGTATTATAGATGTCCAGATGTTGGGTTGTTCTTCCAGGATGCAATATGTTTGAATGTATTAGGAGGTGCATTTTTTCTTTGTGTACGACTATGACAAATTAGCCAAGCTGCTAACTTGCTTGAAGGCATCTTTCACGCTTCATCCATTATATGAGTGATAGATGATATTAAACCACTTCTTCTTTGTTGTGAGGGAAAACACATTGTGGATAATGGAAAGGAAATAATCAACACTAATATTTGTCCCAACTTTGTTTTGTATCTGCATGATCAATGGGTTTTTCTTTTTCGCTTTTCCTTTGCTTTTGCCTCATTTGCTCTATTGTTGTAAAGGACGTGTTGCTTCTTGGGAGAGCATTGGATCACATTTAACTCACTATTTTGTGAATGCAGAACTATGCAACTAGAATTATTCTGGACTTACATGCCTACAGGTGACAACAGAAGCTCATCCTTTGTCAGTTTAAACCCCAGTAATGTGTCTGTGTGGTTTTGCTTTTGCTCCGTTCAGAGGAAATAAGCAGGCAGAGTCAAGATGGGAATCATCAGCTCAAATTATAGAGATTTACGCTTTTAAACGTGCTATCACTTCCTTCCTCTGATAATTTCAGTAAATACTTGATTCATTAATATTTAAATGCGCTACTTTTCCACATGTGCTTTGGATGTGTAACTGTTTTTCTGTCGTTGTATCACCTTTGTCTGTGTAATTTCTGAGGGCAACTTTCAGAATTAAGTACTAATTCTTTCTTTAATTGAGTTGATTCTTAAAATAACATTTTAGTTCCATCTATGTTTTCAGTAGGAATTAAAAATCAGTTCTAAATCATTCTGCGCCCTGCTAGATTCCCTGCACAAGTCTTTCAGCCTTTAAAGTACAGTTTCTGAACTGAAATTATTTTAAGTACTTTGAAAAAAAAAACAAAAAAAAACAAAAAAAGAACAGTGTGGAAAGTAATGTCTTCTCTTAGTACTGGTGCTTGGAATAGTTTTTCATCCTTTCTGAATTTGTCAGAAGAAAACTCTTTAATTGTCTTATTATGTTACTTAGCAGTGATACAAAGATCATTGATTCTCGCTTGGTACACAAACCAGCCTAATGTTCAGGCAGTACTATCAGCGATTTGTTAACCCAAATGCTTCTATTCATATCAAGCGTATGCCATTTTAATTCAAGAGTAAACAGGGCTCTGAGTGGAAATGAGAGTTTTGAACAAACCAAAATGTTTCTTATCTTCAAATGTTTTTCTCAAGTTGAAGATTAGAAAAGACAAATTTCTGATGTTTACTGTTCATTACTGTTTCTTTAAGAAGTCATAAAAATGAATTATTTCTAACTCAACAAGACTGTTTTTTGAGTAGGCACTCCTTCCAGTTGTCATTTAACCAGACAGTTCTTCAAATTAAACTACAGGATGGCTTCACTCATGGTTTGCAGATAAATTTTGCCACTCAATGCTTTGATAAAGATAGAAGTCCAAATTCTATCTTTTCCACAACTTGTTCACACATCCAATAATAGGAGTGGCAGTATAAAATGTTAAATACAAATTATAAAGCTCTGTGCTAGAGCTGGGTACCAATCTTGATCAGGATGCTTCCTGTGTTTGCTGCACAGCACAGAATTTCCACATTTCTATCCTGAAACTGAATTCTTTCTTTAATAAAGTAAGCAATGGTCAGCACAAGTATATGAGTCATGCAGCTTGATAGGAGATTGAGAGTTTCATAACATTCAGGAAAGTCAACGCAGGATTTCAGTAAATTAAGTTAAAAATTCTCTTTTTCTTCACTGAGGATTTCTTTCTACACTTCCATTAAAAGGGAATTTGGGAGGGATGCGAACTGAGTACTCCATTTGGGAGATAGCGCCTTTGTGAGAAAAGTACTTTGTTAATATAAGTTTGTACGCTGAACACCTCCAGTGATGCCCAGAGTTCTGTGAGGAGAATTGTGGGGGCCCTGTAGCACTTACTTTTCATTGAAGATCTCAAAATAGGACCCAGGTCCAGCTCCTGACTGAGATTTCAGTTGTTAATTGGGTGTGGTGTGAGCTCTCTGCACAGACTGAACTTTACTTGCTCTGTATTCTGCACGTAGAAAGCATTTTCATTTCCATCCAGCAACTCTATGACTGATTAGCTCGTGTTTACTTCACTCTCAGTATCTTCCTCTAGAGCCGTGTATTTTCCTGGGTTCAATACAGAAATGGAAATTAAATGTCAAACTAGTCTCTGTTTTTTCAGAAGAGACAGACTTGAAAAACAGAAACATGACCAGAAGAGATGTTTAAAATTTTATCATGACCCAGTCCTCAGATATCTAGCAGCCGATTCTGTTCAGGGGCTGTGTGTAATTACTTTCTAAGTAAGTGAACAGACTGGCCTCAGATGCAGGATTGTTTGGTTTACTGTAATTAGGTAAATTAATCAGTACATTAACTTCCTAATGCAGAGCACTGTTCTTCTGAAATGAATTGCAGATATTGACTATTTTGATAAGATTTAAAGAACAAAAACCTGGACACTGGGTCAGCATTGCAAGGCTACTAGAATTCTGTAAATGTGTAAAAGCTATTAAATTCCAGAAATAAATGAGTTGCACAGAGAAAGTTACACTGGGGTTATCTTTTTTTCTTTTTAAGGGAAACAAACAAATTTGTTTGACTTAGTTGTTTCACTTTTGTCTAGAGATGTAATCATCAGTGCATAACTGCTTGCTAAAATGGTGTCAAGCATTGGCCTAACCTGTTAATGGGATTCCATTTCAAATCCACCAGGTAAAGGTCTCCTCCATGTCCTTTGTCTGCTTGCAGTGTTCCTGCTGGCATCACCCATACAATGCCAAAAACTGATCTTCACCTGGGTGATGGTGCTACCAGACTTTTCAAGTCCCAAAATCTCTTACCAGAATACTTTCTATGCAGCCCCCTGTGGTTAACAAAGGGACATCTGATAGCTAACATAAGTACAGAATGGCACGTTGAATGAGGCTTTCTGGTTTCTCCTGACTCATCCACCCTTTTATGTCAGTCTTTCAACACAGTGATTCTCTGGGCACATTAAACATGAATCAGTCCCTTTGTTTTAGTAGTTGAGTGCAGCCCTCTATCTCATTAAAGAAACTAAGTCAAAATGAACAATGTCATATTTCTAAAACTTTTTAATCTCTCAAATAAATGCAGACCGGAGAACAGGCTACATTTTTTCCTGAGTAACTCATTGGAAAGGAAACTGGGTTTTAGAGTCAGACATGGTGAGTATCACCAGTTTCTAATTTGCCCTGGTCAGGACACACCACTACCACAGCAGGCTGAGGTTGGGAGATCCTCTGTGCCAGATCCAGACTCCACCTGCATTTCATCCCCCTGGTTCTTTCTGTCTCTTTATCTTCTCCCTTCCATCCCATTTTTTCTCTCATTTTCTGATTTTATCCATTCTTTTTCTTTACTTCCCTGAATTATTGCCCGTAACACCACCTAACTCTTGGGTGGAGAAAAGAGTGAGATACCCTTGCTCATGCCCCAAATCTTCCACACAAGAAGCCGGAGGCTGAGAGGCCTCCTGAGCTCCCAGCTTCACACGGTGAGCTGCTTTCCTGATTGCATTATCCACTGGGCAGGAGGTGGAGTGAGTTTCAAGGAGCTGCCTACTGTTTTACTGACAGTAAGATGTTGCAGAAGAGCAACTAAATGTTTCTCAAGCAGAGCAATTCAGGGTTGTAGAGCCTCACATTCTCTAGAGTGCTCTGGTGCTATTTAGGTAGCCTACCCCAGAGTATACAACTGTATTTTATATCAAAGAAAGATTAATTTAATGCATTTCAAAATGACATCCTGCTTTTTCAGAATGTGCACACACACACCAACTATTTGGCATGCTTTATTTTCTTAGCTGAGTCACTGTTGAAGTAGAACCTGCCAAGTGTGCCACCAGTGTCACACTGCGGTGTCCTTTCCATGTAATTGTGGATCTGCATATCACATGAAGGAAAACAGAGATGGGCAACCAGAAGCACTTATTTAATAAGTCATTTAATATGTCATTTGTCTTATGAGAATTCAATGTTTGCAAAGGATGCCAAGTTGACACCCCAGGAGACTTGAGTAATGTATTTCTATGTTTGAACTTTAGCAGAGGGGGGAAGGAGAAGAGGCAAGAGAAAGGGATGTGTTATGACTCATAAGGCATTTACTAAAATGTAGTGAGTAAGAGCCTATGAAACATGAGAGAAGTTGTATTCACTTTAGTCCTATTAATGGCCAGAGGTCTGTTTCTGCAAAATCTGTGATTGTTGTTTGGAAGCATCATAGTCACCATGTAAGCCTCCTTTAAAATAGCTTTTCAGTACAAGTGTCCTGCTCCAAAAGCCTAATTAAAATGAACAGTCTCCATTTCTTTAGAAATTAAACCAATCTCCAGTGCTGACAGGTTTTGAGAACAGGTGAGGATGATTAAGTTGCTGACTGACCATGTACTGCACTGTCTCCTGCACATGGCACCTCCCTAGTAGTGTCTTTTGTTTGCTGCTGATGATTAAAAACTAATTAGTGACATTAGGTCTTCTTACTGTAGTGTACTGGCAAAAAAAAAAAAACAAGATGGATTTTGGTGAAAAGTTTCAATTTAGCTCCTGGTAAAGCTGTTTACATTGCATGTCAGAGATCAAAACATACATGGACAAGTCTCTTTGCATGCCCTGTGAACAGTACATTCATGCCTCAGAGACGAAGAGCTTGTAGCTTCTGCAGCTTGCTCTGAATAAAGCTTGAGGGTGTGGAGGGCCTGCTCTCCACTGCCATTTCAGGACACATAACTCACAACATTTCTCAAACAGCTCTGACCTTGTCTTCAGCTGAGGGAGGGCTTTCATCTCACCAAGAAAGAGAGCAACCTGTGTTTCTTTATGTTGGTAGGCAGCCCCGAGATGCAACCTGTATCAGAGCAGCATCATCTATTGATGTATTACCTTTAATGCCATTCCAAAAGACCCTACATAGACAGTGGTCTCAGGCTGAAATTTCTAGAATTGCTGAGGGCCACTGCTTAAATTGCCATTTCAAAGCTGTCTGTGATGTTTGGACTATGCCCATTACCTTCACTTTATTATGTAAATCAAATGCTAGCTGCCTTAGTGCGTCCATTCTGGTAGAAGTGAGTAGGTAGATACCCAAAACCTGGCCAAAATACCCTCATTAGCTGTGGCTTGAGAGAAGGTGAAGATGCAAATATTCTTTTTAGTTGCAGGGATTTGAATTATTTGTGTACAACATAATTTTTTATGCGTCCTTTTGTTCAGCAATTAATATTTAACAGTCTCAAATGAAACTGTCAAACAATATGTTCTTTGCAATGCAGTATTAAAATATCTACCAATCCTTCATACTCTGTTATAATAAAATGTTAGAGTGGCTAACATGAATGGTAGTTTAATTTGATTATATTAGTACGAAGACTGAATTTAATAATCTTCCTTATTTTGTTTCACATAGAGGTTGGGGGGTTTTGTTTTTCTTTTTTGTGAGTATGTGCAAGAGAAATGCAAGAAAACGTTGAGTACATGAGGATGTTAATGATTTTAAGGTATCCATTCAGTGGAATCTATCTTACAGCCATTTGTAGGCTGCCTGGAAATGTGTCTCAACTTAATTCTCTAGTTATGAGCAATTTGCAACTTGAGCAATAATCTTCATAACCTTTGCTACAGTTGTGTCCTTGATGTAATAGGGAAGGTAGCGCATTAGTAGTCACATGCTGAGCTCTGGCTGTACCTGAGATTTAATGATATTTAACTCTGGACCTAATTTCAGCTTACAAGCGATTACATGCTGTCCTCTGGGACACTGATGCAAAGAATTTCCAAATAAGTCGCAAAATAGTGATGAATTAACTTGTAGTCTTGTCAAAAACAATTATCTTACATGACAGCTCAACTACACTTTTCTGTTTGCTGCACTGCAGCATGCTAAACATCAGCCAAAGTGTAAACATAAAGTCCTTGTATGTCAAAACTCTCTAGTAGATTGATCTTGTATTTCATGTGCGTGCAGCTCTCCCACATTCATAGTGGGAATGCTTTACTTACATTCACAAAAACTGGATATTCCTCCCTGCTATGTTTGTAAACCGTTGTACTATGCAGTCATAAAAATATGATACAATTTGATCAAAATATACTTGTGGATCTTGTCCTTGGGGGATCAAAGTTAAAACTCTTTTGGGATGGGCTATGCTCAGTCAGTGCAAGGTGAGAGTTCTGGCTTGGTGGGATCTGCAGCCAGCTGCTCCTCTGCAGGGCAAGGCATGGGCATGTGCCTGTATGGGGGGGTAAATCGGAGGGCCCCTCCCCATATGCATGGGGCTGCAGTGGGAAAATGGAAGTTAAATTTCCAAGCCTGAAAAGTCGAGGTGGTTTAGCTCGGACCTGATCGGTTTACTCTGGTTGTGATTATTCACAGAGATGTTGTTTGAGGTCCCAGTCACTCTCAGGAAGGCAAGACTACTTCAGTTCTTACTTGCTCGATGATTGTAAAGGTTTCATCACATGCTGAGTGCATGTGACAGCATAAGCTCTTGTGCAAAATTCTGTAATTATATGATTGTAAAATACACAGAGCCACTCTACTGTAGTTTATATATGAAAGACAGTTAAGCTGACAAGGTAGCATTATGCTGCAGGGTTATGACCAACTTAAGAGAAATAAAAGATAATAAAGATCCATCAACATCTGGTTAGGTCAAAATCACTGTGGAAAAGGCTTTATGCTAAAAGTTTCTAGTGGTATTGTGTGAGGACTCTGCTCTGCAGGTTTAGCACTTGGCTCATCTGTATGTAGATGCCTGTCAAATGTTACTACAGAGAGAAATATTTCTAGGACTTGTGGCATTTCCAAGCTTTAATTTCTCTGATATACTTTGGACAGCACATGTTACTGAAACAGTAAATATTCCTACCAACAGATTACTGAACCAGGAAAATACTATTTCAGATGTAGCATCGGTAGATAATGAAGATAGAATAAATGACCGAGTCATAGCAAATAACTTCAGACTAAATAATAACCATTTAATTCATTTAAACCCAAGGGAGTTAAAAGCAAAAGATCACATATCTATAAAACAAACCTTCAAAACTGAAGAAATGCATTTGGAAATTACTTTGGCCTGGAACCCTGAGGAAATTTAATATGATAGGTGCAACAAAGCCCAGGTTCTACGAGAATCATCAGGAATCAGCAATGGCAGAAATTTGTAGCTAGAAAGCTGAGAGCCAAGTTCGTATTAGTTATCAAAGGAAAAGATGGTAGAAATAAGAAGAGATCTGTAATGAATACAAAAAGGAACTGCAACAGACAAAACTGTCTTAAAAGTCAGGATGTGTTAGGGATAAAGTGAGATTTTCCAAAAGTCAAGCTGAGTTATGTCTGGCTGAGACTATTAAAACAAATAGCAAAAGGTTCTTCAGCTGTATAGCTAGAAGGAGAGAAGAGAAAGATGGGAGAGTCACGCTTTGTTGGAAATGGAGTAAGACACTGGTGTCACCAAAACTAGGCAGATCATTTTTCCAGTTTTCTGTAGGAATGATGAGTGTGGGGTTGAAGTGCGGATGAGTAATAGAAATAACCACAGTTGAGGCTTGAGCAAAATTTGAAGACATTAGTGTGCTCAAGTAAGAGAAACCAGATAATCTGCCAACAGTGTTCTAAGACAAAAGCATATGAAATTCAGCCTGGTAGTGAGGATTTGTTAATAAATCTTGCCAAGGTGAAAGGGGTAGTTGTCAGAGTCCAGAATATGTTGGCCAGGTTCTTGCAGAAATTCCACACATGTAAGGCTTAATGACTTCTATGAAGTTTACTTACTTGAAGTTATTTCAAGTTACATGGCATTTTAATTTAAGAGAGTGACATATTTTGGTGTATTAATTACACCAAGCAGGGTGTAACAATTGCTCTATACAGCTGAATCACAATACCAATATGAATTTTGCTGGGAGGGGTTCACCCTCCTTTGTGATAGCAGTGGTCAGCACCAAGGACACGGCATTCACCTCATTCCTCAGTCTTCCATTGTAGGTGCTCATTCACTGGTAACAACATTGTGTATTTGAAGAAAAGCAAGCATAGGGGCTACATTTTAAAGGGTGGAAAATAGCAGACGTGTCTAGAGGCCTCTTTTCCTACTCTCGATAATATAAACATCATAGAATATGTTTTGAAAGAAATAAGAGAATGAAAAGCCTCTGTGAAAGCTCACTGTAAATCTTGCTTTGCATGAATTCTGTAGCTTGTGGTAAGAAAAAAAAGGATGTTCTATTTATTTAGCTGAAAATATCAGTGTGAACCATGGAAGATGCACTAGGAATTCAGCCACATGATGTGCATGGTATCTGAGTTGCCTCCTGCTTGCTGAATACAACTTGAAGTCTGAGGTCAGACATGGCGTTGCCATCATTCTGCATTGGGCACTGTATGCCAGAAGAGGAGTCATGGTCCTCGGTGTGGGACTGGCACTCAAACAAGCCATGGCACCCACTTGCAGGATTCAGTTGTCCATCTTGGATGTTTTGGTGCATGAATGCTCTGCAGCTAATGAACTGCAGGTGCCTTCTAGGAAAATGGATAGGAAGGGCAAAGGTGATGATGCTGGGGAGTATGTGTCTATAACTGTAGAAAGAGCAACTGACTCTTCAGTCTTCCTAAGAGGATGTTGCAGAAGTTTTAAATGTGCCATTGGCAAAAAAGTTCTGAAAGAATAATTGTTCTTATGAAAGCCCCTATTTAGAACTTCACAGTTACTTTTGAACTGTTAACTCAGCCCTGGAGTTGACCTTTGTAGGCAGTTTGCAAGTCTGCAGTTCGCAGTGCAGGATGTCTCACTATGAAACTTCTTCCCATGAATGTAAAGATCGTTTTTGCGCTGGGTGCGTCCAGTTCCTCCCTTTTTGATAGTTCCCCAGTTCTCTTGGTAGGCGCTGCTGTCAGTCAGCGTTTCTGCTCCATTATGCTAACTCAATTTTTAACTCTGATTTAATACGAAGAAGGAGATGTAATAGTTAATAAACTGACTTAGATGAAGAGTGAAATCCTAGTCCTGGAAGGCAATGGGAGCTTTGGAATTGACTTCAGTGGGGTTAGGATTTTGTAGAATATTCATTTTCTTTTTCAGGAATATTCATGTCTGCTCTAATGTAAATAAATATTACCACGGAAAGTTATCTGCAATTACTTTGTGCATTACATCCTAAATATCTACTTGTACATGACATTTACTAAAGAAAAACACTTGCAAATTACATGTTTGATTAACATTACATCTTTCACAGTTTAAAAAGGGTATGGTAATTGAAAGCTGCATTACTTAGAAGCCATGAACTTTATTTGAGCTCTCTCTATAACTGCAAATCTTCCCTTTTTTATTGAATATTTCACTCTGGATTTATGAACATTTATAATAGGTGGAAGGAAAGTCGTCTTAAAGCAAACACCCTGGAACACAAAGGTAATGAATATTTTCTGCTTTGTCACTTAACAAACAAAGGTGGCACATGAAAGGAGAAGCAGGGTTCAGGTTTTGCACGCTGTCTGTACCGTGTACAGCTGACTGTAGTTCTACAGACCTCTGTGCTGGTAGGGCCTGCACTCACCATTCATACATTTTACCTGCAGCACTCACTAGCTTGTTGTGAGAGCACATTTTTGCACCTGCCAAGCGTCAGAACAGGCCTTGTCTTTGACAGCACACCCCCTCCAAAAAGAATAACATTTCAGTTGTACTCTTACAAGGCCGTTTCACAAGTAGAATGCCAATGTCTTGTGATGTTATTCTTGTGAAACGTCACTTGAAGTATTGCTGTTTCGGCTCTGGTGTCCAGATACACTTCCAAGGACTTCAGTGGTGTCTCCGCTGATCTCCTCACAGAATCAGCATTGGTTTCTGTAAGTGCTGTTAGATGAATTTCCAGTGTGTGAAGCTGAAAGGAGATCTTTTGTCACATGCGGTGCATTTTGAATTAGAAATCAGTTCCTCAGCTTCAGGGGTGAATATGCTGGGAGTGCAATGGTGTTCCTGGGGGAATTTATTTGTGAAAACCAAGTCCAAAGTTTTACAGACAGATACGGAGCAGTTCCTGCTGGGCTTGATGGGATCAGCAAGTCCTCAGCTTGTTTGCAAGGCAGGTGACTGACTTTTCTGCTTGGGGAGACAGGGTTAGCATGAAAATGAATGTGATGAACGGTGCCTCTAAACGTAAATAAATCTTACCTGTGCTCTTTTGTTGCCTTCTCATGATGCATGTATGATATAAATTCTCAGAATCTATTTTTGAGCTATTGCCAGCAGCCTAGAAGTTGAGTAAATATGAATTATGGCAGCCATAATAGCATCACTTATGGGGAAATAAAAGAAAAGACAAATATATCCATATAGCACTTAGAAATCTATTATAACTTGTGGTGTAAGCTACGCTGCAACATTCTTATTTTAATCTGCATTGCAATATGTGGTTGATACAGTAAAAAAAATTACTGTGCATGGAAGTTGTGAACCGATTATCTTTGTAAAGCACCGAGATCAATTTTTGTATGCATGTGTATATATATAAACCTCTGAGAGCTTTTGAGTTCGTGATGGTCTTGTAGAGGTGAGATTTGTAAAGTCAGTTGGCTGTTAATTTGAAATTGTTATTCATGTATAATTGCAGCCGGTTGTTTAGAAATGTTCTCTCACAGCAAGCAATGCAAGGGCCGCATTCCAACATCAGTTACGTATTGCACTTTGGGACTGATGTTGAAGAAACAATTACTGCACTGATGTGCACCTGATGGCAGTAGTGATTGCACGCCTCACTCAGGGCATGCTGTGGTTCTAAAATTAGAGTCATGCATCAGATGGTCACAGCCCACGTTCTTTGCTTATGAGTTGAATCTCCTGTCACTGGATGACTGCTTCATGGGCTCGTTTATAGCACAAAGAGCAGCCCCTGCAAAGGGATTTGACCCTTCTGATCAGATCCACTGCCCTGGGAAGTGTCATTCTTTGCCTCCCTCTCACTGATAGCAGCAGATGGTGGCCTGATGGCCCTGGTAGGTCCCTCTTTCTCAGTTCACTTTTCGCCAGTGCCTCCTCCCTGCAGCTCATTTGCGGGGCTCTGTGGTTTCGCCTTCTTGCCTCTGGCTTGGTCCTGGAGTGTTACTCTGGAAAAGATCTGAGTAGAAGACAAAACCAAATGGAAACAATGGAGTTCTGTGAGAGCTCTGTTAAGATATGACTGCGCAGTTAAGTTACACAGTTAAGTTACTCTGGAAGTTTTCCACACAGACAGGGCACCACATTTTTTTAACCCCTCAGGCCACTCAAGCCACATTCATTTTTCCTTCTTATCTCATTATTCAAGGGTTTGCCACAAAGCTCCCAGTGGCATTCCTGGAAATGTCATGACTTTTTTCCTTTCCTTGGGGCTTGGCCCTGTGCAGCATGCTCATTTTCAGTAAGCTGTGCTGATTAATAACTGTATTTCTATCCATTTTATTTCTCAAATGGCCTTTGCACTCACTGGAGCAGCCAGGTCACCACGCAATAGAATGAGAACGAGAACAATGTACAGTCAAAGCACCCAGCTGAAAAATAAATAAATTAGTAGCTCACACCCTTTTTATGGCAAGCATTAAATAAACTGAATCTAAGAAAGATACTGCACTTGCACTATTCAGGCCTTTGAAGTACTGTTGTATAATGTATTATTTATTGTGCATCTGCCACTACTGCTATATCAGCTAATAGGGGAAAGATGTTTTAGACATTACTTAAGAATGTAAAAGAACACAAAATAGCTGTACTGAGTCATGGACACTAGGAAGGGCTTTTTCTGCTTCTATTTGCATGTTTGCTGCAGGTAACAGAACACTTTTCCTGCTGAATAATGATTGGTTGAGTTCACTGCAGTCCTGTCCGCTGAAGAGGTAACACACAGCTTAGCTGCTGATTTCTTTTTCTCTAGGGAAGTTAACAGTTGTAAGGAAGAGTACCCAGGACCGCACCTGTTAGCATGGCCCCATGGGGCACCGCATCCCTGGGAAAAGGCCACTTCCAGACCACTCTGAGGCTTTGGATGGGTGGGCAGCTCTAGAGCCCGGATTCACAGTGCATAGCAAGTGTTTAATTCCCACTAGGGTCCCTTGGAGATGGACTTTGATCGCCGTCCCTTCATAGCCTGCTCCACAAATGTCCGTTTGTAGGGACTGGAGACATTGGCTGTAGAAGATTTGCATCTGCTGGTGGCTTCACCAAACAGAACAGACGTAGTAAGGATCTTTGAAGAGTTTTTCATTCCCATTGTGTAAATAGAGGTATAATCTGGGAGAGAGTCAAAGAGAAAAATCCACCTTTTACATCTGCTTCTAATTTAGAATATCAAGAAGGAAGCAAACATGGCTTTTCTTTGGTGACAGATGAACTGCATGGCTCATCTTTTCTCTGCTGTGTTCCTGGTGGACAAGGCGTGAATCCTAAGGCATCAAACACACTGCCTTGTTTTGTGAGGGAATGGGTCTGATGCTTGGAGCAAATAACTCCAAGTCCTGACTGGCAGAAGCCTCCCTCTACTCCATCGCCAGATGGGACCAGGGACCTGGGGGAAGACCACAGACAGTTTGTCTCCTATGTAATGCTTACATGTCCTCATGTAAGTGATGGCATTAAATGAATTTCATGTAAGATTTAATGTTAAAGCACCCCAGTTCACTAAAAATGAATTGTACGGGGGGGAAGGGTTACTATAATGTATCAATACATTACTTAGCTGAAACTGCTTTAAATATCTGTAGAAAATGTTTACTTAAACGTTGCACAAGCTCTCACTACTGTACATGAATTAGGGAGGATTCTGTTTCAATGTTACTGTAATTCTTATATTTGCCACTGACAGCCTATCTACATTTCATAAATCATCTCTAGAGCACCTAATTTAGTACTATTACAGTCCAGATGAAATATTTATGTAATTTCCCTTCTTTTGATATAAACTTCAGTTACAGAAAGAAAATTGACTGTAAAAATGACAATGTAGGACTCTATATTTATCTTCTCGCAGTGATTTCCATAGCAAATTTACTCCGTTTACCAGTTGAGGGCTTTTTTTCCTGTTGCCTGATGGTAAGCATGGCAAACTAAGCATGAAATTGTAACATCATGGTGTGTTTCTCCAAATCACACTTGTCACACCTCTAATCTCTGCAGAGGCAAACGACAGATTTGGTGTCTGGACTGCACTTGTAGCATTGATCCCTCTATGATTATAGAAAGGCTGCTTTATTAAATGGTACCACACCTCTGCTCTTCCTTATTGGTAGACAATGAGGGGATGCTGACATTAATATTTAGAGTGGCATTTTGCAGCCCCTGTCAGGAACCAGCACTTGGTTGTACCAGGCATTGTACAATCAGGAGACAAATTTAGAAATGTTCCCTTGAACTGATTAGCCCCATATGAATCCTTTGATGTTTAAAAAGATCATTTTCCTCAGGACAGCCACGCAATCATACTTTTCTGTCTCATTGCCTATATTCTTAAAGCCTGAAAACAGCAGTATTTCTGGATACTCTACCAGTCTGCAAAAGGTTGCTGAAATTGGTCAGTGAGTTAGTAAGAGTTCATAGTGAGCATGGGAGATGGATCTTATTTCAAGAAGAAAACAGAAATCCTTTACACCAGACATCTTGCATTAATAGTGTTTATAGTTTGGCATCTTTTCAGCTGAGGTTCCTGTCTGAATGCCCAGTGGCTCTGCAAACACCAGATAGAACTTCTTGGAATTGCTTACCAAGAAGCGCTTACCCTGCAGGATCTAATATTACAGAACACCTAGCATGGTGAACACACACATGGAGCAGAGATGTGGAGCTATAGATCTGATGGCTCTAGAACTGCACAGTTTAGATGCGTTTAAATATTACATAGACTTCATGAGGTTCACAGTATGTGCTAAAGATCAGGCTGCATATGGTCTTGGTGTCTGTGACTGTCAACACATCCCTTCTCTCTTCATTCATAGAAGACTGTCTTCCACAGGTAACCTGCTGGTGGAAAAGTCCACGTATTTATTGGCAGTCCCTCAGAAAGTCAAATTTAAAAAGCTGGAACAGCGTATTAAGAATTATTGAAGATCCAAGATTGATTCCAAATAAATTTCCTTGAGAAACTGTCTTGATAGATAACTATTTTTAAAGGGAATGGCGTATACATTTTGGATACAAACTAGTGTATTTCTGTGCTTTTGTTTTGTCCACAGAGATGCAGCTGATGATCAATGGAAATCTAACACATAACCTTTAAAATGTTCCATCCACTACGTTGTCTTAGTGCCAAAAAAATTCAGTGTTCAGTTTTGGCTAGCAGTGGAGATGGGGGGAGGGAATTTCTGACTAACATAAATCCATTTCTGATGTGCAACAAAAATGCCATATGGAGTCAAATTGGTGATCACTGCTGCTTCAAATAGACTGTTACTTTGTGACATCTTTAAACATTTCTCTTTAAGCTTGTCTTTTAGTGCTGGGCACTCATTTATTATTGGTCAAATCCTTGATGAAAACGGAATGATCTCTAACAGTTTTACACAGAGACTTTTCTTCATTTTCTTTCAAAAGGTCTATTATTAATAAACTGTTAAGAATATTCTTTTAATCTACTGATGTATCTTCTCATTAACAGAAATTCATTTCCTGTAATGATCACAGTAATACAAAGCATGCCTCTGTAAGTTCTGAGTCGTGCAGCCAGACCTAAAATTGCAGTGTTCCTGTGCCTTGCTGCTGCAAAAAGAATGTGTGTTCATAACTCCAATTTACGGATGGCAATTAGCTTTCTAAAACTACCAACCTTTCAACCTCCCTTCTCTTCTCACTGGGGATAATATTGACATTTAGAATCTGCAGACAAATGCTGCAGCAAGGAAATGAGTGTTTTTTAAATGGAGACTTCTGCCATATCTGTGAGAATGTATATGTATGTACCCAATTTGCATGCATTTGAGTTTATACATATCCTGACCAATTTCAGTGGGCCATTTTAAACAGGGGGAAAAATAGCTGATGTAGTCCCCATGATTAAATGAACATTATTTTAAATACTGTAACGCGGGAGAAAATCATTCTTTGCAGAAGGCCAAAATGAGGCTGTATACCAGTGAAGTCATGTCAGTTCTCAAAACAGACCTGTAGTCTGTTGGCATGGACATAGCATGCATATACACGTACTCTCATCTTAAATTTCTTGGTTGATGTGCAGTGGTTTCAGGATAAGCTGCATGAACCCACACAGAACTCTGGCTAAACATTATTGACATGTAGAGCTTGAGAACCAACTCATGTACATTAGGGCAGGTCACCTTCATGCCTCTGCATCTCAGCCTCAGCTCCTCAGACCCCTCTCTGTGGCAGAGGCTGATTTTAGCTCTTTGCATTTCATGTTCAGCCCAACGCCATAAGAGAACACAAGTAATGATAGGATGAATTTCCTCTGGCAAGCTGCCCCACATCTTATTTTCCTTTGCTTTAATAGTGACTGTGGGAATGATCAGGACATTCATCACTTCACAATTTGAGCAAAGTCCTACACAACCTCCCTAGGGAATTGCTTCCCTTCCATATTCTGTTACAAACAGCATTACCTTCAGCTGGGTGTTTTAATTCAGGTGGGTTTTTTGGTTTTTGGTGGTTTTTTTCTTAGTGTAAAGAATAGGGAAGAATT
Source organism: Aquila spilogaster (assembly GCA_024606505.1). NCBI lineage: Eukaryota > Metazoa > Chordata > Aves > Accipitriformes > Accipitridae > Aquila > Aquila spilogaster. Next base: position 2,167 of record JANHGO010004401.1, on the reverse strand, counting down.
TTAGAAAATTGGGTAGAATCGTGTTGTATCCCTGTGACTCATGTTAGACACACCTTCTTGTCTGTATTTATGCTTAACTAATCATTATGGTCCTAGGCTGAAGGCTTTATAAAAACTATACAGACTCTTCCACAGCTGGCGTGTTATTTATTTGGTTGTCAACATTAGGCAACTGTAGAACCAGAAGACAGACTACCAAGATACCGTCAGAGGGCATTTCTTGTTCTGTAGCTCATTGTTTTAATAGTGAAACAACTGTTTTAACACATAAATGGTGCATTCAGCATTGGCGTTGGATGGTAGACCTTGTCAGGTGTAGGATTCTTGACCAATACGTACATATTGGGCCAATTTAAATACCCTACTGCTATTAAAAGTTGTACTACTCAAGGAGACCAGAAAAAGCAACAGTTATTTCCGTCCTTTTTTGGCTTATAAGAAGTGCTTCTTGTATTAACCAGTTAGCTCTATCAGTCTTTGTAAGAGCAACAGGACATCTTTCAAAACCGAGTTTTGAATGCTTTGAAACTCTGTATTTATGTATGCCCTAAACAATGCGCTAAGAATATCTCAAGAATAGGAGTTTTTGTATCGCACCACAAATGACTCTATGAGATGAATAAGGGCATAATGGAATTGAGAACCAAATGAAATGAGCATTACTAACAAACTGTTTACCAAAGGCAAATCTTTACAAATTCAGTTATTTTCCATGAAAGCTCTGAGTTGCCTAGAATGTGAAGAAACAATGTGATCTGCCTGGACTCTTTACTTGTCTCAAGCCTGAAAGAATATATCTAGTCCACAAATGATCAAGATTAGTATTTGCATTGCTTTCATGAAAGGTTACCTGTAGAGTGCCTCGTACTCATTGTGAAATTTATTTCCTGATGAATCCAATTTACATTAATGCGAGCTCATTAAAAGATAATTATTGTGTTGAGAAGAGGACCACAGCATACATCAATAGAACATCTGTAATTGTTTTAGTTGTGTGATAAAGAGATAACTCTGAGTTCAGCTTTTCATAATGCCACTCTTATAAATGTCAAAACTGGATTCTTATTTTAACAGCTATGGCAAAACTTAATTACTGTGATAATTATTATCAAGAAGCAGATGCCTCTTACCAGCTCGCCTTCTCTCCATTAGCATAGTATAGAAATCTTCAGTGTTTTAAGAGTTAGAATTTTACTACCAGTCATAAATGTTGAAACATTTGGATCAGCTAAGTTTTGCTCAGAGAAAAATGACGTTTTTAAAGTCAACATTTAGAAGACACTATTAAAGAGTGATCCAGTTGTGAAACTGTCCTCTACAGTTTCCCAGCATAGATAAATTTTGACTAGATTTAGTGAAGTTATTAAACAGAAATTCTGTTTTTTATCTGGTGAGTCTTGCTCCATGTTTGTGAGTACGTAATGGAACTTTGGTTCTATTAGCTGCCCCTCTGCTTGACATTATATAATAATCATCATTGGATACTTGCATTTGTATAACTATATGCCTTCATGATCCAAGCACTTCATAGCATTAACTAATCATCAGAGCAGCAGTGTGAGTTAAAGAGATACACCGTACAATGGAGTTCATGCTCCTTAGCCCTGGCATTTTAGAGTAGCAGCTCAATAATTTCTTTTTGGTGTGTGCAAGCAAATGTTTGATTACACTGAAGAAAGAATAAAGAAAATGAACTAGTCAGGAAGAAGCAGAAGGGCAGATGAAGGATACAGTCCACTGCTGGAAACAGTAAAACCTCTGTGTGTCTTGTGTTGTGGGGACTCTGTGTCTGGTGGAAGGGTTAATTCTGTTACCTGTCACAAAGTATGTAATAATTGGCCAATAGAAGATGTGCTAGCAGGTAGTGCCATATGTGCCATGTTTTTGGAATAGTAAAGCTCATTCTTTATTGTGGTTTTTTTCTGTATCTCTTTTCATATCAACTCAATGCAGGGTTCCTGTTAACTTCCAAAAGCACTGGATTGTGTCAAAACTGGTGAGGTTCAACACTGGTTTGCTTATGTTGCTGCTTATGTTGCTACACCTGTCACAAAGCTGAGCTGTAGAATTAAACATATGCTTATGCCTGTAGATCACAGAATCACAGAATCACAGAATTGTAGGGGTTGGAAGGGACCTCTAGAGATCATCTAGTCCAACCCCCCTG
>JANHGO010004400.1:0-25090 GCA_024606505.1 Aquila spilogaster | reverse complement strand
AGGGGGATTTAGTCGGATAGGGCATTTGCATTCCATAAAAGGAGTTGATCTCTAATTAAACTAATATCATGTTTGAGTTTCCACAGTGATAACTGGGAAGACAAAACATGCAGGTCTCTGCAAGAGGAAGGAGCAGGCTTGGTGCACAGGAGGAGAACGGCTCTCCTTTTAAAATGCCAAATGCAAACGAGCATATTTCAATGTGTTAGGAGGGGTTGCTGTTGTATAGAGAAACACTTACCTTGTACTTACAGACCCATACAAGGTCTCTGCACCGTTTATGTAACACTTACACTCAGAAAATGCACCCAGCTTGCTCTGTTCTGAGTGTGTTTTGCCAAGTGTTGACAAACTCCAGCACAGTGTGGGCACACTTGGCTCCCACAGCAGTGCCTCATGGAGCCGAGTGCCTTGCAGGATCAGGACTATTTCCTGGAAAAATTTAAAAAATCTCATCTTCTGTTCTACATGCTCTAGCCTTTCTTTGTATGTGAAGTAAAAACAACTTTCCATTTTTACTCTTCAACCTTGATTAGGACACAGCTTGGTATATGTCCACAATTTTAGTCACGTCAGTTGAGCAAGAGTGATGTGATGGCTTGCAATTAAGTCAAATAAATCGGAAAGTGCCCATCTTTCTCTGTGTACCAGCATTCCCAGGCCCACCCACAGGATGATGCTGAGTAGTCCTGACAGCCAGATTCCATTGAGCAAGTACAGAAAAAAATATATCAAATGACTAAGCAAAGATCCATTTAAAATTTTTCTTTGGTTATGCTGAATCAATATTTTTTTTTCTAATTCCTGCTCAATGCAAAGAGGAAATTCTTTCAGGGCAGCTCAGGCCACAGGAGACAGAGGTATTTCTTACCTACCATCAAACATTCAGGAAAATCAGTAAACTGTGGCAATTATTTTCTGAGATCAATAGATTTTAAGGCCAGATAGGAACGCAATTACAACCATCAAGTCTGATTTCCTGCCATACAATGTTGCAGAGTGATTCCTTTTCTGAGCCCAACAACATGGGTTTAAACCAGGATGTATCTTTTAGCAAGACATCCCATCTGGACTTAAAGACACCAGATGACAGAGAACGAACATCATCCCTCAGTAAGCCCTGTAATGATAAATTAACCTACCTTCTTTAAAACATGACTTTATTTCCTGCTTTAATTCTTCTAATATTCATCTTTGAGCTACTGAACATGGTCTGCTGGGTTAGGGAGCTCCTGGCATCAGATATGCATCTGAGAGAGGCCATTCTCCTCCTACGACTTATTTTGGATGGTGATCAAATCACAGTTTACTCTTAGTAGCAACATGCAAGTCCCTTCTGAAGTCCTGACTTCACTGAGGACCACATATCGTGTACCCACGGAGCGGGTGTCTTTTGACATGATATAGAGGTGCTGGGGTTGCATCTGAAGTCTTTGGTCAGACAGTGAGTGTCCATCTGTCCAGGCAGCAAGGAAGGGATGAGACATACTGTGATTTTCGTGTGCCAGCCCAGACTGCAAGCTACCCGCCTGTGTCTGGTTTTCCCCCAAACCACAGCCAACAGCAAGATTAGTAGAGCAGCCCCACCAGGCACAGAGGGAAATCCCAGTCTCATTAAAAGCAAGAAGTTTTGTTTTTATCTCTGATGGGACTGACATTTCATTTGGAAACTTTAGAGATGAGAATATTCATAGTCTTGTTATGCATGCTATACACAAAAAATCCAGTTTCTGATGAAAAGCCCAGCTCCAGATCCCTTTTACATAGTTAATTTTAATATCATTTTTTATTTATTTCACAGTGGAGTGCATCTGGCTTACAATACTTACCCAAGTAAATATCCCATTTCACCTCTCTCCCAGGAAACAGATGTACATAGATCAAACCAAGAAAGACGACTGTTTATTTTTTTGCCTTGTGACTCAGTCCTGTGCATATGCCACAGTGTGTGGCATTTTCCACTCCTCAAAGAAAACAAAATCACACATGACATTAAAGCTTGGTTTTCTAGAAGTTAGTGTTTTTAAGATGAAAGCACCAAAGCAAAATATCCTTTGGACGGAAATAAACAGGTAACTTTTCAAGCTAATGAGATATTTGTGGTCAAGTTCTGATCTCCATTACAGTGATATGCATCTGAGCTAATTCCCTACAGAAGATAAAAGCCCCTGCTATGTCTGGTGGGTAAAACAAATTCTCTCATTTTATAAGCCAGTTTTTAAAAACTCCCTTAGTAATCAAAGCCCCCAAAACTCTTTGGAATTGTGTTTCCTGAGCTTCTTAAAATAGCAGTAGGGTGGTGTGTCCCTGGAGCTTAGAGGTTCCCCCTCCCCAGGTGCTCTCACCTTCCCTGGGGCCTCTTGGGAGAGGAGTTCCTGAGTCCCAGCTCACAGCCTGCACATCCACAGCCATCCCTGTGGGGAAGGAGCGTTTCCCCTTCAAATCTGCTCTAAGGCAAAAAAAAAGAGCAGGACAAGCAGAGCTTTTTCACTTTCTTGAAGAAGACAGACCCTACTCCCCTGGGAGCTAAAGGCAAAGCTCCCCCCGACTCCCACACCTTGGGCTTGCACTCAGACCCACAGCACAGACCAAACGACAAGCGTTGCCCCGCACAGAGGCATGAGGAGCATAAATGCCTTCTCTTGCTTTCTTTTCCCCAGAACAGTGTATGGGAGCCAGCAAAAGGGGAGGGAAAACCATATTGTTATGGTGCTGCAGGGCAGCCAGCCTCGTACATGGCGGTTTCTTGCTAAATAAATAAATAAAAGGGAATTGTAATCGTGGCTCAGTGAGCCTTCAAAACTATCCAAATATGCAAACTTCCTCATGAGGAAGGGGGAAAAAAAAGAAAGAAAGAAAAAAATTCAACTCGTCAACATGCTTTGCATGCTAAGGCTCCTGTTGTTCCAGCAGGCTGCAGGCTGCTGTAGGAGATTATAAAGCCAGCTTGATTTCACAGCAGGATGCAGGGGAACATGGAGGGGGGAAAAAACTACCTGTGCCATTCCAATTAACATAAATTAGCAGGGTCTGCACTCCAGAAATAAACAAACAAACACAGCATTGGCGGGAACAAAGGGCAGCGCAGGGCCAGATGGCTTCTTGTTCACCATTGAAACCGGGAGAGTGCAAATGCTGGTGGTGTCCGTGGGGAGGAGAGGGGATACTGAATCCAGCCGGAGAAATGCCTCCCAACCTCTTCAGAGGTTCAGCGGTTTGTAGGACGTGTGGGAGCGTTGAGTGGTGCATCTGAGCTCCCTGGGTCAGCCCCAGAGCATGAAGAGAGTCAGCAGAGGTTGGGTTCGTCACACATGGATCACACCTGGATCACAGGAAAGAGCCCGGTGCCTCTGGGAGGTGACATCTCACCAGTCCCCTGCCAGATGCCAGATGAATCTCAGCCTTAGAGTCTGATTTCAAGGGCTATTTGAGCACCTGTAGCTCCAGCTGTAGGCAAGAAGACAGCCTGGGCACATTAGACATCCTGGATATAACACCAGGCATCTGTTTGCATCTGTAGGTGCCTCAGCACCTTGACAAACCTTGTCATTAGATGCTCCGAGGGGCTGATTCCTCACTGGAAAGTGGAGACGGTAGCACTGCCCTTCTTCAGAGCAGGGCTAGGCACATAAACGCACGATAGGTTGCGAAGCGTGTTGGCAGCACAGTCCTGGGGCTGGATACATGCGCTGGAGAGATGGAGTTTGACTGCCGCTACGTGCCGGCACCGTGGAGGAAACTGAGCATGAACTGATGCTGGGGCTGTCACAGGCAGATGCAAATGACTGCCCAGATTTTTGAAAGGAAAGGGAAGCAAGGCAGGAGCTGTGACAGGAGGTGGCTAGCCGGCCGGGCACATTTTGTGCACTGTGCCTTGCCTAGAGCTGGGGCTCCTGTCGGGGTCTAAGCGGCAGAGCCTTGGAGGGTTTGTGAAAATAGACATTTCTAGTCTGGTGCTCTAGAGATGAGCAGAAAAGATTCATATTCAATTCCTAAAAGGTCCTAAAATTTGTGGTCAGATGGCCTCACGCCAGCCTTCGTTCCAAAGGAACAAAATCCCATATGTCTCATTTCCTGCAATATCTTATTCCAGCACAGTGCTGACCCTAGCCCCAGCTTTACTCCACTACTTTTTCAGTAGCTTTATAGATAGAGCCCAAAAAATCAGGAGTAACTCATATAGTGTGCTGTTTTTCAGCCCTTGGTTCATATCCTCAGGTGGAGACCTCAACAGCACTTTATTGATTTACAACCAGCAGGATCAGGTCTCCTTTTCATGCGTAAAATATAAAAATTACTGCTTTCGCTACCGCTTGTGTTATCTCCAATTAGCTGCACTGACATGATTTGTTGTCCCATAGTCTTTGTTGCATAACTAATCACAGCCAATAAATATAAACACAAAAAATAATTAGCTTAAATCAGCTAGCCGTACACACCAAGCACATCCATTCAATAACAGAGAGGACACACAAATTTCCTGAGATTATTACACTTTATTTTTATTTCTGTTGGTTTTTTTTTTTTGCTTTGGGTAAAGTTAGGGGGTGGAGGTGCATCTGCAAGGGCTGTAGCTATGGTAACGTACACCCAAATAAACAATATTGGCTCTCTAGGTAATTCAGTGTTTAATTCCATGTCAGTTCTGTTTATCGCTTCATTCCAGAAGATCCTAACATTTTGACATTCCCAGAGCATATGTCTGAGAATTAATGAAATATTGAAAGAAGTCTCCAATAAGGGCTTTCACTTGCAAGGGGGGAAGATGAGCAGAGACCCTGATGCTGCTTCTTATTCTTAATAGCACTAAAGATGCCACCCCAAGGGCTGGATTGCTGGCACTAACCTAATAGTGGTAATTGATGGGGACATAATATTGTTTCTGTGACACGCTTGAAAACAAAACTGAGATGGGCTGGCTCAAGAGGATTCCGGGAGGAAAGCAATGGCAGCTTTTGTCAGATTCCCAAATGGTGCCGGGTTGATGGCTTGTGAGAGACAGGGTGGAGAGAGACGTGGGAAGGATGGGATGGTGCCCTGGGGACTCCCCAACTGCTCACCAAAATTGGCAGGGACCTGGGGCTGAATGCTGGATATCAGAGGCAGAAGAAGTATCTGAGTCCTCAGGCCAGCTCTCAATGATGATCCAAATACCCTCACCTTTCCATTTATCAGACACGTTAGCAGGATCAGTGCACAAGTTCTGGACTGTCACAGCATGTCTAAATCTGGAGGCACAGGGGGTTTGTTTTTTTATTGCCATAGTTGCCCTTCTGGGCAATTCCTATCATCACCAGTTGATGGAAAAGTTTATTTATAACCTAAAAGTTTCTTGGCTGCTATGCTCACCTACTGGAGCACAAGGCTATCCAGCCACAAAACCTACGTGAAGCACTGCCAGCAGTTACAATGGAGGCAGTCTTAGCTTTTATTTTAAAAGAAACTGGACCTTTCCAGCCTTTGTAAAGAAAAGCCTGAAAATGTGAGCAGCTATACAGTGGGCTGAGTATCTAAGACAGAAGATAAAGAGAGCCCTCTGTTTATTATCTCTGCAACTCTCCTGGTATTTCAGCAGCTCTGATGACTTGGAAGGTAGACACAAACTGTTTGAATGTGTGGGATTAGTGATGCTGCCCATGAGATATTGTCTCTATGAGAGCTATCCTTTTACATTTAATTTTTAAATTTGCTGGGTTTGTGGTTATTGCATCTTACATCACCATCTTTATTTCATTTGCTTTATTTCCCTGGGGCTGAGCTTTGCTAGCAAAGTGTCCACCTGCAAGAAAAACACAGCAGGAGCAAGGTGCAGGGAGTAACTCTACTGAGGATCTTTCCGCGAGCCAGGTGAAGATTATTGGATCTCTAGATAATCCCCCCAAGTTTCTAAAACTGTACTTAATTCATATGAGCATCCATAAATCTGGAGGCTTCTCTGAACTGTCCAGACTCCCTGACTCTAAAAAGTAGGACTAGAAATCTCAGAGGGAAAAGCCTTTCTCACAAGAACCTCTGCGCTTCGTGTGCTTGTTGCGATCAAAACTGAGAGGGGAAAGAAAGTGTAATGAGCCTGGGCCATGAGCTCGTCAACAGGGATTGATGCAAGGCTCTTTCAGATTGAATGCAGCTGCTGATGAGTTCAGGGCTAAATTAGCAGTGGTTGAGATGGAAGGGGCAGTACGAGGATGGGGATACTCATGTTGGTAGGGCTGCTACGTGCACTATTCTGCCAGATATTCCCCATTAGACTTCAGAGAAGTTATAGCAATATTGAGCAAGTAATGGGAGTTTTTTCAGTGGATTTCAGGTATGTGCTTTGTGCTGGTCTGCTTGTGGGAAAGGATTTTTCATCTCACAGCAGCAGATGAGATCTGCCCAGATCTGCAGCATGTTGCTGTATTCAGGCAAATTCATTCTAGGTGCAAAGCTGTGGGTTTGCAGGAAGTTCTGGGCACGTACTTTTGGCCCTGGTTATTTATGTTGTGCTTAAAACTTGGAGTTTTCTCATGCAGAATTGAAACATTGTGCAAATATGCCAATTTACACATCATTTTCTATGGGAAGTCGAATTGTTTCATTTCAGTGGTCTCGTTTCATTTCAGTGGTGTCCTAAATCTGTTGTTTCAAGACAGTAAATCTGCATTTTTTTCTATGTTATTGTTATGCTTCATTTCTTTTGATCAATTTTATTATATCATAATTCACATTGTCTCATACTTCAGATTTCATATCACAATGTTTAGGATCATCTAAACAACATTTTTACTTCATCAGAATGATAAGTTTTGAAATTATTGAACTCGGATGATGTAGCTGTGTTGAAACAAGCCACCATGCAGCGTCCAATATACAAAATGTTCACAATTCCTGCTTCACTGTTTTTTTTCATTATTATTATTATTCAGGCTTTTTTCCTGAACCAGAAGTTCCAATGGGAAGTGGCAACATTTCCCAAACAATGGAAATCCCAGTTTCAAACCAGCTGCAATCTTATCCCACAGTTTGTCTGGGATTTTGCAGGGAAGAAGTTCCCTTTCAGTATCAGTAAGGTTTGTGAATGAATCCTTGGGATCTCACAACATAGTCCCCTTTCCCCAGATATCAACCTAGTCACACGTGGGTGTATGATCATGCCATTTCCAAGGTGAAGCACTTCACAGGTTTTGACAGCACTTTTTATTTTTCTTCTTGCTGTAGCAACTTCATTTTCCATAATTTTACCATCTGGCACTAAGAAACTGGGTAAACCATCCTTACACACATGGAGAGCTCAGGAGGACTGTGGATCACAAGGCTGGGGTTTCAAAGGATCCACTTATGGATCCTCCCAAAATCAAATGCTTTGGGCAGTGGCCAGTGCAGACAAGGAGCCCTGCTCTCTTGTGGACTGAACCCTGCCTCTTCACTAGGACGGGGGCAATGCTTGCATATGTAACCAAAATCATGCTATCAAATTCCTAGTCCTTCAGATTATGGCCAGACTTAAAAATGTGAAGTAGTCAGAGCTTTTTAGATTTTTATATTAGCAACTTGCATGCAAATACATGCAAATAGATGTAAATAGACAGACACTTTCTGCAGCCCAGGTTATTAAAGGAGCTGCTGCTCATAAGAGGATTTTCATAATAAGGCTAAGGATCCCACAACATCTATTAAAACACAGTTACTGTAAATTACATTAAATACGGGGTTGTTATCCTTGACAGAGCTTTGCAAAGGGAAGGAGCAGGGAATGAAGCTGTTTCTCCTTTATCATCTCCTGTCTCTTCTCCATTTCTTGCAGTAGCTGGTAGGGCAGCTCAGTGCAGAGGAGAAAACAGTTCCTGTGGCTGCAATATCCCCTGGGACAGGTCCAGCCTGAGGGAAAGAAATAAAAAAAGCCATGGGCTGGTTTCCACAGAAACACTCAGAGGAGCTCATGCCCTGCAGGGAGGTCTGGTGGCCTCTTGGGCAGGAGCCCCAGGAGAATGGGCAGAGTATGCTTGTGCCTAAGCAGCCATGACCCTTGCAGCATTACTGCAATCTCACCTGCTCTTTCTGCAGCCCGTTCCCCTCTTCCTTTGGCCCTAAACAGGAGCATCCATGACCAGCCCCAACACACGCTCCATCACCAACACCTTTTCTCTTCTCTGCCTTCCCACACTTCTCAGGGTATATATTTGGGGGACTCCTTTCATGCTAACAGGCTGGTCATACTTGGACAAGGAAGCAAATCCCTTGAGAGACCTTAACATAGCCCAGAAAACCTTCCCTCGCCAAGACCGTGACCACTTGTTGCTCTGCACTGGGACTGAAGAGACGTACTGGCTCCAGCCCAGGTCCTCCCAGCATCCACTGGAGTGAGCAAGTGGGGATCCAGGATGATATTTTCTGCTTCCTGTGTAATAATCCACTCGGAATAGGATTACATTGCCCTGGCAGGGCTTCAGGCTGACTTTCCCGACTGCTCTTCCTGGGAGCACTGGATCCCTTTCTACTCCTGTCTACATGCCTATGAACAGCCGCATGCAAACCCCTCCGCTTGCCAGCACGCACCCACTTAGGATCCTTCAGCCTGGGGGCTGAGCATGCCATAGCTTGTGCCCACTGTTACGCAGAGCAAAGCTGGCAAAACAAAGCACTGTTTATTCATCCCTGCAATGTGCAGAGGAAGCAGAGAGACCCCACGCGTGTTTTCCCTCAGCCAAGTTTAACCCCTCCGTCCTGAGCTCAGACGGGTCCAGTTTGTTCCACCTCTGTGAGCCACGAGGAACAGCTTGTCTTTCATGCAACGTTGGCTTTTTCTCCCTTGAATAACATCTTCCTGTTCTGTCAGATCTCTCTCTAACGTAGCATGGGCAGTTTCTGTCTCCAGCCAGCCTCCTACCCCCCATTGCCTTTTTTACTGGGGGCTACACACTGCATGGGGGAGAAATATCCTTTGATGGGAGGAAGGGGTAGGACACCATGGTCCAGGTGCGGCTGGCCCTAAATCCTCCCCTTCTCACCAGTCCAGTCGCTGTTCTTGGTGCTCCTTTGAAGCTTTGTACCAGAGGCTGTTTTATCTGTGTCCACTTTACCTTTCTTGCTAATTCTTCAGAAAATGTTTTGCAGCTTCCTTAGATTTAACTCTGGCCAGTCTGGCAGGAACTTTTATGAAACCCAAGTAGGAAACCAGGTCATTGGGGATAGAAATGAAAGTGAGTCCCCAGTTTGCAGTGGCTGCAAATACCTGGGAGCGCGCTGGGGTGTGTGGAGCACACCAGGCATCTTACAGAGACGGCGAAATTGGGGAGTTCACCACCGCAGGCTGCTTCAGTGGTCAAGGGGAAGAAAGAGATGTCTCCAGAGGGTTATTCAGAGCACTTGCTTTGACATCCTCCTCTGAACAGCCCTCAGGAGAAGGAACTGAGCTGGTGTGGTAGGTACCTGCAGCTGGCTGAAGGCCTATGTAGATGCTGTCCTGCCCAGCAAGCTGCAATGAGAAGCTGCTATAAAGTGTCTTGTGTGTGTGGTCATAGCTCTCGCATCAAACCAAGAGCTCCAAAACCCTCTGTCTTCCTATAGAGATTTGGGGGGGATGATGTGTGCTACATCCTAGCTGTCCCTTGGGGTGGCAGAGTTCTCAGGCTCAAACTTTTGAGACAGAGGAAGAAAAAGAGACTCTTTTCTTAATTGGCATGCCTATTAAATTCCCTACTCCCTAAAAATAAGCCTACATCTTGGGATTCAGGTGAAGATAGAGACATGAGGTGACAGAATAGATGAGTCCATGAGGAGGAGGAGAGGGGAAGGAGAGGAGGCAACAGCAGGGCTTGAAGTCACATTTAGTTCATCAGCTTTGATTACCAGGAGGCTTTGTAATAAGGAACGTGAAGTAGAGCATACTCGATCAGCTTGTTCCCCTCCAGACAGGACCCGGAGCATGCCCCACGTGTGTCCATCTGGCCAAGCTCTGGACACAGCCCTCATCCAGACCCAGAGGGGGCTGGTGGGGATCCAACGCTGCACCCCGGTTCTTACTGCCCAATTTGGGTGGCAGATGGGATCTCGTCTGGCCTTCATCTGTGCTCTGCCTTCCTCACACCTTTACAAGACACATTGGATCCTGACGGGATGAAGACATTAGCCTGGGTGTCCCTGCTGCTCTCCACAGGAGGCACAGCAGAACCGTATGTTAAGATATCGAATTAGTGCTGTGTGAGTGTCAGGGAGCTCACATGTCTCTTACCGGGCGAGGTATCCAACAGCATGGCAAGATGTTACAGCGATACCAAACTGTCAGAGGAACTTACTGCAAAATTGTGCACGTGCAGCCGGAGTGGCAGGAGCCACACTAACCCATTTAGTTCGCAGTGGTGCTGGGGCTTGGAGAGAAGGAGCATCTTGCTGTTCCCAGGCATTTCGAGCCCTTCGGTCCTGAGAACCAGCATGTCATTAGCAGGAACTGTTAATGGGCTATTGCCCAGGGGGGCTGTGGGACTCAGACTGCAGGCTCTGCCCTAAGCTCCCTGCACAGCCACGGAGCAAAACCACACAGTATCTGCTTTTCTGTGGCAGATGTTTTCTCCTCCAAAACGATCCGATCAGTTATGCAAATATGGACTAATCCCTGCAATGCCCTACTGGGGCACCGTAAGATGATTTTAAGAGCGTGGTCCAGTTGCCTTGGGGTCAGGAGTCCCGCCTGTGCCGCAGAGCTGCGGTGGCACTGGGCTTGCTTGGCAGGTCCTGTCCACTATCAGCATCAGCAGGCTGCTGCTACGGCCACGTGGCTTGTGGTTTATTCATGCCCACAAGCTCCACTGGCAGAAAGGGCTCTTCTGTCCTTCAATGCAATAGCGTAACGGATTACAGAGTGACAGGGAGGTTTCCAGGACCCCACACACTCAAGGAACAAAGTCAGAAGAATTTGCATGCTGGCTTTGTGCTTGCGAGGGAAGTCATGTCCTCTAGAGCAACTTGACAGGCCATGTTCCAGCATGCTTGGCAATAAAGTGACCTCTCACCTTGGCTTGCTCCTGAGGCACAGTAGGAAGAGCTACTTGTCTTGCACCTTTCCCCTGTAGTTTAAAAAACAGCTGCTAGTGAAAGGGAGCTTTAACAGACTGTTGAAAGAGATCTGTAAATTGAAGGAGCATCTGCTTAGGAAATTGTCAGATCACAGTCAGGCCCAGAAGCAGCCTTACAGCCAGGAGGCTGGGTTTACTGGCTGAACCAGAATCTGTGATTACAGGACAACTGCCAAGGAGGTTTACTTATCTGAACCCTTTCTGCACAGAGTGAAGAAATAGAAGAGTTTTTCTGCCTCCCCTCAAAATACAGGTTTTTTTTCACAGAGAAAATCAAGCATTGAAAAATGATCAATCAAAGCTTGGAAATATTTCTATATAGAAATGCCACTTCAGTGTCCTGGAGCACTGTCAGTATCTCAGCCACCCTCCTAGAGTACTGAGACTACCCACCGGGCATCCTGGCATGTTCTTGAAGACTTAGAGTGGAGTTCATGTCATTTAGCTTTAGCTTTCTAAAAGTTAGGTGTTACAGTTGGTCACTTCAGACTCCTCCCAGAGCTGAAGGAAACAAACAGGCAGCTCTGCATGCTCATTCATCCTACATATGCTGGACATTTACCTGAGGATGGAAGAAATCACCCTTTGGAGATGCTTTCATCTGATGGCCGACGTTTAGCTAGTTGACCTTGGTAAGGTAAACCCAGGTAAATCCAACCTGGGCAGATAAATCTGGTTGGGGAATTATGCCCATGGAGTGGGTAAAAGGGATGGGATACCCACATTCCCGTTCCCATAAGGTGTTGCTGTGGTAATCAGAAGCAAACACATATGTTTTAATGTGTCTGCCTAGGTCAGCACTACAGACAGATCCCCTGCCCTTATATAAAAGTGCCTTCAGCCATCTCATAGACTACCTATTCAACAGGAAAGATGTAGTAGTAAATTTAAAAGTGTGTCAATTCATATATTTGTTGTATACAAGCAGTAGGTGAATGTGATATAGCTGATATTAGAAGTGGCTAAATTCTGTTTATAAATGTTTGCCCTTGAGTCTTCTGCTAGTAACAGAGTCATAAGCCTCCATACCTTTTTAAACGCTATAGGATTCAAAGACACACACTGGCTTAACACGATTACCCCGACTTCCATTCTTCTTCTTTAATCACTAGACCTCACTCCCAGGGGCTATCTGTAATTCGCAGTTGGAGTTTATGCACTGTCTTTGAACAAAGAAATTTGATTTTTTTTTCTTTTAGTTTCCTCTTAAATTGTGACAGGTTTAAAAAAAAAAAAACAAACCACAAAAAACTCCTAATGCTTTCATGAGAAGCTGAAAATTCTCATAGAAAAGGAGATACTTCTGGCAAGCCGAACAGAATAATTATATGAAAGCTGAAGGGAAAATAAATCTTTGACCCGTTTTCGTAATTATTGTTAATTCATTGTTGTTGTTATCGTCGTCTGAGACGGTGCTCCATTGCAGCAGGCACTGCACAAATACAGAACGTCAGTAAAAGTAAAATCATTTAATGCAGTGTACTGCATTCAGCAGCAAAATTAGAAAAACCTTTCTTTTTTTTATTCAAGCACTTGAGCACACACACCAAAATTTCTATTTCTAGTGAAAAATGTTCAAAACTAAAAAAATTAAATAAATTTGGAGAGGACATCAGAAAGAAAAAAAGCCTTTCCTGTTTCTCCAAAACTGCCAATTAAGTGTGCTCTTTTGAAGTTAACTATTTCTGAAAGCATTTACTGAAAAATTCCTAACTCAGAATTAAAACGGTGACACAAACCCAAATCACAAGGCTGGTTTTGCCAACCTGGTCACCTCCCTTCCCAAAGTACCGGTTCAGCTCTGGCAGAGTTTCAGGTGCAGCTGTGTGACATTTCCAAAAAGTTAAAATGTTGTTTTCAAAACAAGGCACATTTTTCAAACTGCATTCCTTGTTTGTTCCAGCAGGTCAAGATTTGGATTTAATTCAGCTTTGATTACACTGCTGATTTAAGGTGTTGGGAGGAAATTTCGGCTTTATTCTACCCAGAAGCATTGAGTGAACCATCTGGCCTACCCAAAGCACCTGTCCTAAGAGGAGATGAATTGCTCTGAGCTGCCTGATTCTCTCCATTGCCTATACGGATAGGCTAGCTCAACTTGGGTTTAGATAACCAAATCAGGACCAATAAATCTCACCTTTAGTGATGCTAACTCAACCCTCTGGCTGATGACACTTCTGCTTTACTCAACCTTGCTACCAGGTTGGTGGGTGCCCTTGGGCAAATTCATCACCTCTTCCTATCTCTTTTCCCTTGTGCTGCTCATCTGTCCTGTTACAGCTTCCCTGGGGCTCTGTGGCTGGGGGCATGTATTGGGTCCCTTCATACTGCAGCCAGAGTTATAGCAAAAAAGCTGAAAAAAAACCCCCAACTTGCTAGCTGAAATGTTTTCGTCCTCACCACTCACCAGTGGTTATTGCTCAGGAGTGCAAGGATATGGGCCACAGTAGGACAGTGCTGGATAATCCACGCACAAATTCAGCTTTACCTCCAAGATATCCGTATGACTCCCAAGGGCACCCTAAAGTGTTGCTGTTGGTACCTACAGTGAAATATTTAGGCTGGATTCTTTTCATATAAAGGATGTGATATATTATACAGGCTGTTGCAGAGAAGAGATTCACGTATATAAAGAATTACTCACAAGGTTGTTTGCAAGTCGTAGGGGAGGCTGGTGTCGTTTTACCAGTAAAATGGGGCCCTGCAGAGCAGAGGACCACAGCCATGGAGTGCAAACTGAGTAGAGTGCAGTATTGCCGCAGCAGTTTCAAACCTGGTCCTGGAGTCTTGCTGGAGCATTGAGGTTAAGTTCTTCGCTCCAACAGGGAAAAATATTTTTAATTGCCATGTCAGATGAGGCTGCTTGGCCTTTGATGGCTTCTCTGAAGGATGGATTTCAGTGGCTGCAGCTCCAGCAACAAAATACGTATCTAAATACAAACGATACATTTCAGTTTGTAATCGTGCATTAATTAAGGTAGCCAAGCAATGCCCACATTTTGTCAGCAACTAGAAAATATAACAAGCCTCTCAGGTAATGAGTTTCACTCACATGTACAGCAGTTCTCTGAAATAATGAGCTTTGGAAACAATCTGTAGGTGCTGACTAGATATTGATGTTATGAACTCAATGACCCTGTTCCAGGCAGGTCGTGTTTTTCACACAGCATCTTCCCTTCAGGTGCAAGCTTCCTCTCATCAGGGTAGTAATTCAAACACTGCAGTACACCGACACGAACGGAGACATCCTGCTTTGCTGTCGTGCCATACAGCCAGAACTAGAACCTTCTCCCCAATCCTTCAGCATTGCGGGTGTTTTGCAGGTTAAATTACAGCCCGGTTCTTAAGCCCTCCCTCCTTCCCTGTGAGTTTTCACTGCTCAGATTAAACTCAATCATTGAGCAAAGCCAGAGTTTGGAGAGGGGCCCCTGTTGTGTTGCAAGGTGGGATCGTACTTCTGTACTTCTTTTGGTCACTTGGAAAGTGATGCTCGAGAGAAAAGTGAATCCAGCTTGCTATAGCTTCTCTTCCCTCAAACTCAGCCAGCTTAGTGCGTGCTTGTTGGGGAGGGATTTCTGCTTTGTATGTTGGTCCCTCAGTATCCTCAGCTCTTAAGGCTACATTACACTGAAGGCTTTCCTGCCCATTTTGCTTAACAGCATGCAGTCCAGGGGAAAGGCTGGAAAAGACTTTTTTTCCCATTTCCCACCACATTTCAACAAAAGCAACTCTTAAGAGCCACCATAAGAAACCTTTAGGAGGTGAAAACGTCCACTGGAATCACCAAGAGTGATTTGATATTTTTCCCCACAAGGAAATTCAAATCAAGATGCTTTAGAGTCAGACACATCACCTGCCTCACAGCTAAAATAAAGTCAGCTGAAGAGTTTAGTAACCTGTGGTATCTTGTGCCTGATTTGCTTTGATTTACTGCAAGTAGCTACTGGCAGAAACACAGACTTTGCTGCCATCTTTCCTGGAGTGAACTGATGCCGCTGTACATGTGAAAGAGAAAGAAAGTATTTAAGCTTTGGTTTGCTTGACCTTGGGAGGATGGATGACTCTTTGATCATTTGTGAGCCAGGTTTCGCCCAGAGTGTCCTCGCTGCTTCCATCAGACAGAGAGAGCATTTGCATGTGCTTGGTGTGGATCAATGGGCGAATAGCAAAGGAAAAGGTCGGAAAGGGAGAGCGAGGCATCCCCAGGATGGCACTGAGCCTTGGCAAGCAAGAGGGGGAAATGAAAAATGTCACTCTCAGCAGCCAGCAGCAGGGCTCGAACCCAGGAATTCCTGTAGTGGGATTACACAAGGCAGGAGCAGATGGACTATCCTGGAAAACAAAACCATGCAACCAACGCTGAGCGTGTGCATGCTCCCACAGAGAGGAGATGCAAGCAGAAGAGAGAGAAAGGGCTCTAATCTAATATATGAAGGCAGCTGGAACAAATTCAGGGCTCCTGACCCAGCGCCCAGCAGTGAGCAAGCAATATTTTTAGAGGGGCCTCTCTAACTTGTTCCCACTATGTGTGTGTACCAGAGATAAGAAGGAGTGAGACTGGGATCCGTTTATTTAACTGGGTAAACAACTCGGCTGACAGCTAAAATTACAAGCTGCTAGTGAAAGCCTTGCCTTGCGTGTTGATCCACCATATACCCATCCCTATCTGCTTTCCTACTGTGCACATAACAAACTTAAATAAAGCAAGAGCTAGAGTCCAACCAGCCTTCGTTACAAAGGCCTACCTTCACTACAGAGACAGGACTTGATTACAAATGCTCTCAAAAGATAACATATACTTTAATTATATGTTTTTTCCTTTCCTGCACTACTCTAATCCACAGAGGCACCCTCAGCTTGGATAAGCTGCCTGTTGCTGTCTCCCTGTAGCACTCTCTCTCTCTTTTGCTCTCTTAGTAGGCAAAATAAGCCTTTTCCAGCAACATTGTAGAAGATTATGTTAATATAGAGACTTAGGGACTGTATTCCCAGCTGGTGTAAGCAGAAATAACTCTGCTGACTTCAGTGAGGTAGAGCCAGCGTTGATCAGTTTAAGACCCAGTTTGCAGGGGTTTCCGCCTGTGCAAAGCCAGTCCAATAGGACACCACCGCTGCCCCAGTATATCCAAGGACTGTTGCTACCCTGTCCACCTTACTTGGCACCAGGGTCAAAAGTTATTGCTGGGAAATATCTGGGGTTTTATCTAATGAGAGAGAAATAGACAAAATTACAGCTGAAAATGCAACATTTCTTTTGATTTCCACCAGGCTTCAGTTGTTTTACTTGGTTTTTTTCAGTTTTTGATGGTCTTTCCCAGTGTTGGTATTCTGCAAAAAGCTGCTTAAGACTTAGTCCACACATTATCCCAGAGTAGTAACTGGTATATGTATATATCACTTGCAACAAAGGATTGCTTAACCTCCCTGCAAAGCCCATTGATGACGGAAATTTCACTTTCCCCAGACTGCCTGTTCCAGTGTCTTACTGTCCCTGCTGTTAACAAGTTGTTCTATCATGAATTTTAATCCACTTTTGTTTGTTTCATCAAAGGTAGACAAAGAGATTAGATTGTTTCCTCCTTCTACAGAAGCCTATTTAGATGAAACAAATCAAATTCAACTAATTCTGAATTCACACTTTTTACAGGGGAGGGGTACAACCTTCCGCATTTCGATTCTTTAGAAAAAAAAGAGATTATGTTTTTCACCAAAACAATGAACATTTTTGTCATAGTTAGTGAGCGTTTCCAAAAGGAAAATAAGGCATTTTCTGACAACGTCTCTGTCTTCATTCATCAGAGTTGCCAATCCAAAAGCTCTCTAACAGCAAAACGCTTACGGGAGAACAAAAGGCAAGCCCTGTTTTACACAACACTGAACACAGATTCTGATTCTCAAGCAATGGGACTTTTGTTTGAATAAAGGTGGAAAATGAATGCAAGGCTTGTGGCACTGCCTGTGGTCTGGGCTAGGAGACAGCCATCACAGAAGCCCATTCTCCTCCTCCTGTGAACGTAGCTAAATAGGTCATGTCTCCAACAGCCAGAAGTTCATCATTGAACAATGAAAGTAGCAAGTTGAAAGAGGGAATTTAATGAGGAAAGAAGAAGGGTAGAAAGAATTCAGATGAGTGAAGAGAGACAGGAGCAGCTGGTGTGTTACAGCTGTTTGACAAAAAGTGTTTTCTATCTCAAAAAACCTCAAAATACATGGATATCTTTTGGACTGCAATTTTTTTTTTTCCCCCCAAAACTTAAAATAAGCAAAAAACCCCCCACCCAACCAAAAAACCTGCCTTCTTTTCCCACCGGACTAAAGCCAAGCAAGAGGGAGGAAAAAAATGAGAAGGATATGCAGAGAATCAAAATGTTCAGTGATCAAAATTGGCAATATTTTAACCCAAACAACAGCTTTCTGCTAAATTCTCACTTTGGTTAAAAAGCTGTTTCGTGCCTAAATATACACAGAGTAGGAGAGAGAGGGATTTTAACTAAAATTATTTTAACCAGTTCAGTATGTTTTCTCCTGCTGGTGTCTTCCATACTTCAAGAATTTGGAGAAAGATTAAAAAAAATGCAACTCCAAAGAAATGTGAAGATCAGATGAGGTTGTACATGTCGTTATTTGCCTTTATTGTGAAACATCAGGAAACAATCCTGACTGAAAACCGCCTGCAACATATAATGATGCAAAGAACTGACAGAGTATAGGAAGTCCTATGTAGCCGTGTGTAATCCAGTGAAAATCATTAGTGGGCACTTTAACTTGCCCTGCCACAGCTTTGAGTCTCCTAATCATATCAACTCCTGAGCTTTGCTAGCCATTTTGGAAACATGATTTATCTTGGGATTAAACTATAGTCATCCTCCTTCTACTCTAATTTTTAGAAAGCACCTCCTATGAACTAATAAAAAGAAGCCATTATTATATTAAGAAATATCATCTCAGTTGAAATGGCTTCAGTTTTCTAATCCTGAATAACCTGAAGGATGAGGAGTGACCTTGCTTTATATCAAATCAAAGGTGATGCAATGGCAGAGTTTAAATCCCAGGCAGTTCATCAGCGAATGCAAACATCACCACATTTATTAGTGAAATGAATGACTAAAATTGTCCAAGATTGGTAGTGGGGTGATGAAGTGAGTATTACACTTTTGTCAGCAGAGGCCTAGCAGCGGTGTTAGACACCTCAACGTGTGCCATGTGTAGCTCGTGGTGAGCATCTGCCTGGTGCTCCAGGGCGTGGGGCAGAGATCCTTCGGCTGCTCTCAGACCTTGCTCTGGCACTGGAAGAAATGTAAAGAGGCAGTTGTTGCACCGAGGTGTCACAGCTGACCTGCCAGTGTGGGCTAACGTGACCAACCACCACCCTGAGCTGGCTCTGTTGCTCTTGACAAGAGCTCATCTCGTAATTGTTGGTGCCCATGTGAACAAGGATGAGGATACGCTGTCTTACAAGAGCCATACTCTCTCTATGAAGCTGCTCAGGCCTATAGTTACCCTTTGTGAGATGTAACACGCTGACAAACAGAGATATCCCACTCTTGGATTGAGTTCAGTAGCCATGAATCAAGCCAGCAATCAATCCATGAGTCCTGGACACCAAATCCCTAAGGACAAGTACACATATACAGGACACTGACAGCCCATATGCGGATCTGTGGCGAAGGGAAAAAGGCAAAATCTCCAGGGAGGCATTGAATAAAGATGAAGCATGCCACCAAAAGAGTGTTCAGGTCCACAGAAGTAGCTGGAAGGACTATCAGAGAGCAAAGGGTTTGGATGGGCATGGCCTGGAGTGAGAAAGTGCTCCAACAAGACCCCAAGAAAAATTCCTGTTTGATTACCCCTAGCATGTGCTCAGGCCAATATGGATTTGCATCAATTGGACTGCATGTCTCAAATTCAAACTGCAGATACCTCCAGACCTCCCTTCAAGATAGCAGGAGGCACTGAGTTTCAGTAGCTCCATGGCAGACTGATCAGCAGAGGCCTGACTTCTAATTCAGTCTCTATCCATAATGTGCTCTGACGTCACTTGTATTTAGCTTGGGCTCTTCCTCCTGCTCCAAAATTTCTCTCTGACTTTGTTGCATTGCAAATTGTTTGGTCTAAGCTCTGACTTTAAAGATGCATTTGTCCAGCACCTAATCCAGCAGCAACCTTGGTATCTTATCATCATTGTGTATCTCTAAAGTGAGGCCCCAATCTTTAATTTATAGATCTGTAGAGAGGCCCTGATGTAAGCTTCTAGGCAGTAATGGCTATATAAATCACAGCAACAATAAGCTTATTGCCAACAAGATTTTCCTGATATTCAGCCTGAATTTTCCCTTCCTTAATTTAATCCTGTAACTCTTCAAAATGCTCCAATGACCTGCCCCAGTTAATCCTAACCCTCCTTTGGGTTTGTGGCATACAATTTAGAGTTGTCCAGAAAACACATATTCCATTCAATGATATAATTACAGCTTCAGAATGCATTTTCATTATGTGTTTGAACAGAAGGGAAACCATCTAAACTTGGAATTGAAGAACTGAGGCAGGGAGAGTTGTTGTACAGGGTTCAGCTCTGGGCCCTAAATTAAACAGTCAAGACTTGGACTTCTCCCACCCACTTTCTCCCAAAGTATCTGTCTAAGACTTCTGGTCCCAGAGCCAGCCTTACCTGTTCCTTTTGTCCAAAAGACCTGGTGATACAAAAAGCAATTTTTTGCTAGAAGTGCTTTTTGCAAGAAGAGCAGATTTATCAAAACAAATACATTTCCCCTAACATTTCCACTATAAAAACTTCTCTTTCTACCATAGAAATAAATGTTTCCCCAACAATTCCTTGCAAGTGCCACCTCATTTCTTCCTAACACTCTTCCTGCCCTACCCCCATGACATCCAAGAAAGCTATGCATAGGCACTGTCTTACATTTCCCCTTTCAATTCGCATGAGATTTTGGGGGGGGGGGGCTTAAAAATAAAAAATCCCCAAAGCATTTCCATCAGCAATATTTTGTTTTCTTCTGAGCATTGCATTAGGCAGAAAACAAGCAGAAATGGCAAAACACTATTACCAGCTTACAAAGAGTGATGAATTACCTATATTTTCTAGGTGCTTACTCAAAGTATGCCTGGGTTCTCAAATGTTTGCTAGTTGTTTGCTATCTCCTTATGCATTTCAAGCATCATGCAATGTTGTACATGTGCAATGAAAGGCAAGGGCAAGACCTGGATGTTTTACTGTAAAAAATCACTTAGCCAGGAATTTGATTTCCTTCAGTTTTCTGAATTTTTTTCCACTAGGGAGCAACAACCATATTGTAACTGAACTGACAATCATAGTGTCTTACTTAAAATGAAATTGTCAAAATATTGTGGTAGGAATCCTGTATAAAGTGATTTCTTTGGCTGTCACTCATACTTGCCATCCTAAAGAGTCTGGTTACTATTAACAAAGATACTCAACACATAAATAATCTCATAAAGTAGATACAGCTAAAGTTAGGAACACCTAGAAATATTAATAGCAGCAAGAATCTAACCTTTGAGAAGATCTAGGGGTGGGGGGAGATGAAAGCAAGAAAATCCAAATTAAAAATGTAAGAACCAAATCTTTTGAAACATACGAAATTTAATATTAACAGATAGCAAATGCCATTAACTATCCTCATATACCTAATTATATGTTTGTGCTGTGCCAATAATGGTAACAATGCAGTGTGCTCCAATTTATGCCCATTGTTAAGGTGTTAATATCATTACAAGAGCCATAGCGTTTTAGCAAAATGAGGTCTTTCATATCTGTATTAGTGACTGAAGAGCTTGTCCAACACCTAGGATGCAAAACTGCAGTTAAAGAGATACTTGCTTTCTCATGGGCCTAACCTCAAGTTCTCCTGAACTGTTCTCTCAAAGCATTAATCTGAGAAATAAGTTACGAGATAGGGTTGCATGAAAAAAGGACCAAACCCAGCAGTCCCAAGCTTTGTACAGGAGCTCCGAACTGTTTTTGTAAGGTACAACCTTGTATACTAAAGGCTTTGTTAAAAACTATCTGTCCTGGTTTAATCCCAGCCGGCAACAAAGCCTCACACAGCCACTCACTCACTCCCCACCGGTGGGATGGGGGAGAGAATCAAAAGAGTAAAAGTGAGAAAACTCGTGGGTTGAGATAAAGACAGATTAATAGGTAAAACAAAAGCTGCACGCGCAAGCAAAGCAAACCAAGGAATTAATTCACCATTTCCCATGGGCAGGCAGGTGCTCAGCCATCACAGGAAGGCAGATCTCCAGCACACAGAATGGTGACTCGGGAAGACAAATGCCGTCACTCCAAACATCCCCCCTTCCTTCTTCTTCCCCCAGCGTTATGTGCTGAGCATGACGTGCGATGGTCTGGAATATCCCTTGGGTCAGTTGGGGTCAGCTGTCCCGACCGTGTCCCCTCCCGACTTCTTGTGCCCCCCAGCCTCCTCGCTGGTGGGTGCTGTGAGGGGCAGAAAAGCCCTTGGCTCTGCATAAGCACTGCTCAGCAGTAACAAAAACATCTCTGAATTACCAACACTGTTTCCAGCATAAATCCAAACCACAGCCCCATACTAGCTACTGTGAAGAAAATTAACTCTATCCCAGCCAAATCCAGCACACCATCATTGGCAGATGCAGCTCTCTGCTCCATGCTGGATGATGTTACACTTTGAATTGTCTTGTGCAACTGCTAATCTGCGTGGTCTAAGGATGAAAACCCTGAATGGAGAGTAGGCAACACTTGGACATGTGCAACCCACTGTGACTGCTCTGTGCTGTGTGTTTGAGGTGTGAGAGAGAGGTTTTCTAGATCCAGCTATAACAGCTGATGCTTCCAGCAGCTCTAGTCCCAAGGACAGTGCCCGCTGTAGCTGCCAGAATGAGCCTTTGTCCCATGCAAAGCAACGACAAAAGATGTCAAAATGCAGGAAAGAGGTAGCCTCTACCTTCCCCACACACCAGGCCTTCCAAGTTACTATACCTACAATGTTGTCCTATAAAGCCAACGAGATTTTCCCATCAGCTGCCAAGCTGACCTTCTTTCGGTCACCTTTCACCTTGGCAGCCAGTACAATTTTGCTGCCTTCCAGCCAAAGCGGTGTAATAATCATGCAATGTGATTTAAGTAATAAAGAAATTGCTGTACATGCTGTTTGGTTTCTGGAGAGCTGGGAATAGCAAAGGCTCAAGTTTCAGACAAGTGCATTAATCTTTTCAGCTTTCCTGGAATGAAACATCAGAGGCTTTAACCTATTCTTTATTGCTATTCCAATGCCCTGGATAGTACTTTTAAAAATAAACTCCTGAAAGAAGGCAGGAGGGGAAAGGGGAAGGATCTTGAAAGCTGTTCATTAACATACTGTACAATCCTCAACGTCTGAAAAATAGAGAAAATAAAAAAATTCTGATTATTTGATGAAGAGGCTGGCAATATTCAATATTCTTCTGGAAGCTCCGGCTCCCAGAGTCAGGGGTAAAAGAGATTCAGCTCCTTATTTTAAAGAAAAGATAATGTTTTGGACTTGCAGGACTGAGGAGTGAGACCAAGAAGCACATGAAGGCCAAGGAACCCACTGGAAAGACAAAACTGAACCTCACTATCGATTTGTATTTATGAAATCTTATTATTTTTAAAGCACATTACCCTCGTGATTTGCCTGAAGGTTTTTGAAATATCCAGACTGGTGTTTCCGAGAAAACTCTGCCAGGACAGAAACCTAATATACAATTTTCTCATTATTTTAGCTGTGTTTACCACTATTGCTCACCCTGTTAGTACCAATGGAGATCATATAAAATGTGTTTGTAGGTACATGAAGGAAAAAAAAGATTTATCTATACAACTTAACCAGCTTTGTGAGCTTCTGTTGATTTTATGGTTACTAATGGGATTAAAATTTAAAACTTCCTGTTAGAAGATCCCTGGTTTGAGCCCCCAGCATTCAAGGTTGGCTTCCAGCAGCCAAGCTAATATTAGTTCTGTATGATCTGGTGTGTGTGAGCTGGTAAAAGTGGCAGTTCAGTTCCTTGGAGTAGGACAAGGTATATTGTGGTTATTTCTGGAGAAGATAGGCAAAATTTTACTGTCTAAAAAGAAAGGCTTTCTTCTCTGTGGAGGTGGTGGCACGCAAAAGCTGGAAGTTCAGCAGCTTGATCTCTTCTGCTTATGCTCACATGCTGCCACCACAAGACCAGCAATCCCTTGGGAATTGTGGCCAGGCAGGAGGGTTTTCAGAGGCAGCAGTCATATCACAGGAGTTGCAACATTTCCTTTTTTAACGGAAAATGAAAAGGTGTGTGTTGGAGGGTGGCGAGAATGAATATTCCTGAGCTTGTTAAAATTCCAGTCCTCATTTTCAAAGGCCTCAGTTTCTGATTCAAACATCCATCAATTGCTCAGAATCGGGATGTATCGTAGCTGGTTGTAATTGCAGAGATGTGTGTTACAGCAATTACAGCACCTGGTGCACCCTCATCCAAGCAGGTGGAAGAATTGATGATGAGTGTTTTTTGGTTTGCCAGCATCCTGGAGAGGTTTCATAGAGGTTTGCTTCCACCAGGTTTCAGGGGCTGTGTTCTGCTGTGCCATGCTGATATCTGAGTAGATCCTGAGTGGGATTATCTGCTCAGATCTGAACAAAATGCTGCCTGGCATTCCCTTAGCAGCTCAATGGTTGTCTCAGAGAAGCATGGGAAGTAACGGAAAGGGAGTTTGCAACAGAACTGGAGAGTAAAGCCCAAGTTTTTGCCTTCTTTCCTCAGAAAAGGAAGCCAAGAGCAGACAACGAGAAGGACTGAGACAAGCCATGACATTTATATTCCTAAAGAAGTCTCCAGCACTCTGCTGGAAGTTGTTTCCCCATGGTTGAGATGGGGCAGCTGTCTTGGTGTTTGCTCCTAACCCATGCAAATGCAAAGTAATCTGGGGTCTCAGTGTCCCATCCTCAGTGGTCACTTGAAGCCCCAAGGCTGCACCTTTCAGTTTGCCTTTCCTCTCCCTGGAGGCTCACAAGCACAAGTCTGCTCAGGTACCCATTTATACTTGACTCATCTCAGCAATAGGAGGAGTTCCGATCTAATCAAAATGAGGACACACAGTGTAGTACTACTCTGATAATGTCAGAGACCTCCACTGGGTGCTCCCCATACAGTTGAAAAGGCAGATTTTTTTGGTTTACAGGAGTCAGCTTTGCTGTAAAACAGTGGGAGGTCCAGTCTGAACAAGTCATACCCCTTAGTATAGATGGGACCTTCAGAGAGCAACTTATCCTATCCTAAATATAGCATTTGAGTTAAGCTGGATGAACTAGATATCTTCTGGAACTGCATATTTCTCACCTGGACATTATGAAAGTTCAGACAGCAAAACCACAGATACTTAAATTTTAGGACAGATTAATACCTTCCTTGTAGTTCTAAGTCACTGTCATGGTTTAAGCCCAGCCGGCAACAAAGCATCATGAAGCCGCACTCTCACTCTTTCCCCCCGATGGGATGGGGAGGAGAAAATATAATGAAAAGCTCGTGGGTTGAGACAAGGACAGGAAGGGATCACTCACCACTTATGGTCACGGGCAAAAAATGGACTCAACTTGGGGAAGAAACAAAATCAATTTAACTTACTACCAATCAAATCAAACCAAGGATAATGGGAAGTAAACCCAAACCAGAGAACACCTTCCCCCCACCCCTCCCTCCTTCCCGCCTCAGCCCCACGCCCGGTTCTCTCCCCCTCCTCCCCCCGGCGGTGCAGGGGAACAGGGGACGGGGGCTGGGGTCCGTTCCTCACACCTTGTCTCTGCCGCTCCTTCCTCCTCAGGGGGAGGACTCCTCACTCGGCCCCTGCTCCGCCGTGGGGTCCCTCCCACGGGAGACAGTCCTTCACGAACGCCTCTAACGTGAGTCCTTTCCGCGGGCTGCGGTTCCTCACAAACTTCTCCGGCGTGGGTCCTTTCCGCGGGCCGATCTTCAGTCACAGCCTGCTCCAGCGCGGGCTTTCCCGTGGAGTCGCGGCCATCTTG
>JANHGO010004399.1:0-25094 GCA_024606505.1 Aquila spilogaster | reverse complement strand
TAAGGTGAGAATTGTCCACTGCTCTTTTTTTTTTGCAGAAGGCAAAAGTCTATTCTTAGATCCCCAAGAGATTTTCATGCTGGAAAATCATGCACACTGAGGATGTTTCTACCGCTTTACAGATACCTGCAGTAGGAATCATCTGTATGCAAAACAAAACACTGCCCCTTTTCCACACGTATTGGCACTGTAGAAATCAATATACTATGTTAAAATTATCAGAGCGGTGTGGTATGTTTAGTTCACTGTTTGCAGCCAGAAGAAGCTGAAGAAATGCTGCTCTCCTTGCAAGAACAATGTTTTTTCAAAAAAAAACCCATTGACTGGATTGTTAAATATTTGAGAAAGAAGTGAAAGCATTTAATTTAAAAGTCATTCTCTCTGTTACACCAATTTGCTGCATTAAGTGACGAAAATATTATGTTTAAACATTTAACAACCCAGGTTTTTTTACAGAATGAGCTTAACTTCCGTGATTAAGCCTGTGTGTGCCATCCCTTGCTTTGTCCAGGTGCTCAGGCTGGCTGATAAAGACCATTACTGCTTAGAAATGAGGTAAGCCACCTCCGGCCCTATGCTCCCAAGCAATACAGGAAAATGGAAAGCAGTATATGGTGGAGCTGCTGTTTCCATTCCCAGAACTTTGATGTGCAGATAAAATGGTGCCTCACAGAGCAGAGGAAATGGCTGTCCAGTAAATAAATATGTGCTGAAAAAAATATATACTGTGACAGAGCCTGTTAGCAATAAATACCTTACACACTGTGACAGTTGCAGCATGTCAGTGGTCTGAACATACACAGGACTGCCCTGGGACCACCAGGCTGACCAATGAGAGCAGCTATGGGGAACCTGAAAGATGAATGGTGAATGATGAGCGCTTAAGGAATCAGATGTTCCAGAGGATTCAGGAGAGGGACCACATACCCTTGATGGTATGGAAAACTACCATATATCTTGTGCTGCATATATCAGTGCTGGACTTTCTCAGGCTGTGCTAGGAATAGATATGTGCATCCCCTGGAACAGCTGTGACAGGAACAAGCCAGGCCTCAGGAGCATTAATAGCCTTAGATCTCCTTTGCTGCAGGGAGCATCGTTTTGCTGCTGGCTGTGACTACCTTCTCAGTTCTATGCAGATGACCAACAGCTTGCCTGGGAATATAACTCAGATTTTGAGCAGTGTAACTGTCATGTAGGCAGATACTGTCCTTGTATGCAAAGACCTAAATACTAGTCCCAGAGGGAGCACAGCCAAGATTGCTTCAGGCCTTTCAATAATGGAGCTCAACAGGATCTATTGCTGCTGCCAGCAAATACTAAAGTGTGTTCATCACCAGTAATCTCCCATAAGACTTCAGTATGCCTCCGAGGCTGATCTCAAGAGGAGCCAGTATGGCTGGGGTACTGCTGATTAGTGGGTAGAAATCCTTTGAAGAACTATTCAAATGACAGGCCTTATCCTCCATACAGCATCTTTCAAAGTGCATCAAGTTAAGCCCTCAGGCTGCTTATATTAAGTCTGGAAGAAGGCCTTTTATCACCTCCAGCCAAGCAAGAGTCAACCCTTCTCCCCAGATAAGCAATGGTCACAATGACCCCAGCATGAGAACTTTTGAGCTGGATTACTTTAATTCATTGTATCCAAGGCTCAACATAGACTGTATCAAACTATTCTGTTTCTCAGGATGTAACAAGTAAATGAAGATCTCGCTCAGTTTTATCTGCTGAACTCCAGTTGCTTTCAGAATACAAGTTACAGCTCTGCTTCTTGTATGGCTTGCAGCTAGTATGTGGACTGAACAATTTATAAAGAACAAGCATGCCTCAGAAGATATTTTTCAGTCCACCATCTGCCTAGACAGTTTCTCAAGGCAATGCAGAACTATACAGGCATGGGACTAATGAAAACAAAAGATACGCAACAGGGGATCCTGGTCTGTCTGGAACAAAACACTACAGAAATATTGTTAAATGCAGAGTCTCATAGCTTTTAGGAAATTTTAAGAAACTCATTACAAATGTTCCCTATTCTGTCAGTGCTGGGGATATTTTGTGTATAAATGAGCAGCATCTTATCCTCAGAGATTTCACAGCCTTTTCCGAAGTTTGGGGGAGTTTGTCCGCCCAATGCTAAAGCCACCTCTGTGTGTAGAAATGGAGTTACTTTGCACAAATGAGAAGGATTTGTTGAGACTGTTCAGCCTGGAGGAGGCTCAGGAGTGTCTCATCAATGCCTGTAAATGCCTGAAGAGTGAGCACAAAGAGGATGGAGCCATAATATTTTCAGTGTTGTACAGAGCCTGAACAAGGGTCATTCATCACAAACTGAAACGTAGGTGGTTCTTTCTGAACAGTAGGAAGCACTTTGTTACGGCACAAATGATAGAGAGAGCACTGGCACAAGCTGCCCAGGTGATGTCAAATCTCCTCCTTGGCCATCTTCAAACATCACCTGGATGTGGTCCTGGTCACTCTGCTCTTGGCAGCTCTGTTTGAGTAGGTGTTGGACCAGATGAGTTTAGAGAAGAAAACCTCACTTTCTGAGGCTCCAGAGCAGATTTTTACAAGCAGGAATGTAGCAGGCTGAAGTACAATGACAAATTTTCTACCAGATAACTCAGTCCAGCAGTGTTGTGACCTGCAAGGCAAGGGCACATATCATGTGGTAGGACTAGCTCATGGCTGGTCGTTGGCCCCAAGCTGTAGATTTACAGGTTTCATCGGAATGAGCTCCAGGATCTCCATTAGCTGTGCAAATGAGTTTATGATGGAGTCAGAAATTTGTCCATAACAATCATCTCCCTTGGCTAATGTGTCCGCAGGATAGATACTTTCTGAGAGCGCAGGCTTCATTTACCATACATCATTTATTCACAAAAAGTTACACACAGCGGTTCTTGATTTAGGAGATTTCAAGCAAGTGATAAACACTGTCTGTTCATTGTCTGTGAACATTTTACTTCTCATTTGTAATCTGAGAACTTTCCTGGTATTTTCTCAAGATCAAGACTGTATCTCTGATGGTCCTCACAGAGTGAGCAATGTCCATCATGCTCTTGGCCATGAATACAAATGGCTCCTCTACAAAGTACTTATCTTCTCCTCAGCATCTTGTTAGCAAATGTCAGATGCTGCATTATGAGGTCATGAGCTGAGAATATAATCTTTAAATGTGGAAGGTTTTCGAGCACAGAAGCAATCTCTTTCTCTCCAAGTTCCAAAACGCATTTTGGTTTCAAATCTCATTTCTTATCTAAGAAAAAAAAAATCAAAAGCATCTCTTACTGTGTGATTTCCTCATTCTTATAAATGGTATCACACTACAAGAGCTTATGGTAGTGCTTCCAACAAAGAAGTGCTTACTACCTGATTATATTACTTTTCTTTCTCAGTATTTTCTCCTGTTGACTTTGAAACTCCTATTGGTGTGGGTAAGCCATGGCCATTTTCAGGTTTTCCTTGTCTTTCTACCCTTTAAAACACTTTAAATGTCTGCCCCTGTTAATGTCCTTTGCATATTTAAGAAGCAAGTTGAAAATGCAGTGCGACAGCAGCAGATACTACTTGTTGATGATGCTTGTTCCACATCATAATGATACAAAACAAGCAGCAAAAATTCCTCTGGTACTCAGACTCTTACTTGGTCTATGCAGAGGACTTCAGCAGACGTCCTGAACCAAGGGATGCAATGCCCTGTGACTGAAAGGACTGGAGTTGCTGTGTTAATTTTGGAAAAGGTAAAGATCAGAAACAATCATGATTGTGTGATGTTTTAAATTGCCAGAGTGTTATGAAAAAGTAATTGGGCTGCAAACATTCACACTTAGCTAGAGAAGTGTTGTAGATACTCATTACTCCACCAAATGCTTTGAAGTTTAATAACAGTGATTAATATCAACAATCCTTCTGTTTAATTAAACAGGAAGCAGACCTTCAGGTACAGTTCCTGCATAGTCACAAACACTTGACTTATTAGCTGCCTACCAAATAAATTTAGCCAAATTGAAAGCAAGACAGATTCTCCTAGACCTCACTGAGTTGCAGGCCCTCTACATGGACATTCAAAACTCAGGTGTGCTGCTACCCCATTCCCAAATGGTATAAAGAACATTTACAGCTAACCAGTGTTATCACTTATGCATTTAGCAAGCAACTTAATGGGCTACAGTTCAGAGAGAATGAACAGCACAGTTCCCTGAACAGCTTACATCTGACCTGCTATCACTCATCAGAGACCATGCCACTGGGTGTGCCGTGCTTTTATTACTCTAGCATAGAGATTACAAAGCATTATCTATGCTATATCTAGCACAGATAAACTTCCACAGCACTGTAACAGCACCTTCATTCAGCTGCAGGGAGATATCTTTCTGTACACAGTAAATAGCACCTCTATTTCTTTTACAGAAATAAAAAAATAACAGCAAAGACCATTCATACATCTCTGCTTATTTTGACTCTCTGCCTATATTCTTTTATCTCGTACTACTGAAATCAGAAAGGATTTTTCCCATGGAGGATCAATACTCTATACAAACTACAATTTTTCTTACCAGTGTAGCTGTAGATTGATTACCCAGCACTGCACTACTGTTAAGAAAAGATGTCTCACCACAGCCTAGGCTTGAATCCTTGGGCTGAAGAGGTCAGGAGCAGCTGGTAATCTAAATGGTCTAAATTGGCAGGGTGCACTTTCCTTTGCAGCTTTAGAGGAAAGAAAATCAAAACCAACGTCTGAAGTAGAGCAGTATCTGTTATCATTGTGAGCCTTGAAGCTTGCTTAACTCCAGACCCACTCCACAAGAAATGCTGTCTCCAGTTTGCAGAAAGAGAATTAAACACAAAAACCCTAAAAATGGATGGAGCCAGTAGTGTTGGTTAATTATTCTCAATGGCATTCTCAGCTGCTTTTAGGGTTTATATTGAAGATATCTAGCAAGACAAGCTGTATGGTGTAGGCACTGAACCATGCACCAGTTGATTAGAAGTGCCACTACATGAGGCAAGTGCAGATACTATGACTTGATCAGCGCTAATTTGTACCATATGCTTTGGGAATACTCATAGGTCCACTTGTTCCAGAGAGGTACTTAATTACTGAATTAATTTATCCTACCAGTTAGAATTATATTACAAGCAATCTATGCAATGTAAACCTTATAAAATGGAAAATTGATGACTATATTTTTGCTCAAATTAGCTCTAATCATTGTTAGTGACTGCTTTAATAGGCTGGCCATCACAAATCAGATTATGTATCACTGTAAAAAGGAAATAAACAAAAAACCCAAAGATATGAAGATACAGGGTACCTTTTCAAAGTTTTTGGATAAATTTGCTTATGTCTGATTCTCAAGTACACTAATCTTTAACTCTGTAGCTCAGTCATTTGTACAGCTTAGCAGAAAAGCCCCATGCTCTGATTCGGATTCCAGATGCAGCTGTGGTTTCCTGAGCACACCCAGGAGGACATGAGTAGCAGTTTATACTTCCTCCTTGTTCTTAATTTTTCTCCATCCAGCTTGCTACTAGATTTGTCCTTAGCTCTTGGTAATAGTGAGAGAAACTCTTACGTTGCTTCAGCTGCACTATGGTCTTCAGCTCAGAATTGCTAGAAATTGCTGCACTCTGGCTAAATTTCCCCAGTTGCTGCTTCTTACCCTACTGCCCTCTAATTTTTGGGAAGCTAGTAGCATTGCCTGCCAGCTCCGTACCATCCAAATTTACTCTTCTTCAATGGTCTACTGTCCTGCAAATGTTAGTTCTTTCCATGGAGCTGGATCATGAGAGAAATAACAAAAAGAAGCCAGTGCTGAGCTATTGACTCAGAAGGGTCTGATAAAGAGTTGGAGAAAGAAAGGCATCTAAGAAATGGAGATCAGCAAATGGCTCATGGTCTCTTGGCTGATCATCTGTTTTGTCAGTATCTCAGTATTGTTCCTTTCAACCACACATTTTAAACCATTTTTTTTCCAGAAGTTAATAATTTATAGCTCCTGGTGCTGAAGGCTTGCAGTGCATCATCTGAGAAGATAAACATTTTATAGCCGAATCATTAAGATAAAAGTATTTTTATAATCAGTTCCTGGTCAATGCCCTACAATCACTGCAAATACTAGAACTGAGCAACCAGTAGTAGGTTTAATTAACATAGTACAGTGCAGCAGAAGGTCTCAGCAGCCTACAGTTCAAAAATTTAGTGCAGATTTTAATTAAACCTAAGATGTCTAATTTATACCATTTTTAAAACATGCTCTGCTGCTCTTTAAGAGCCATTTGGATAGAAGGTCTTCACAGCTCATCAGCAGATGTTAAGCATTAAAGCAATGGTTGCTCTCTTATTGTGGAGTCTCCTAATTCCCTGGGGTGAGTCCTGAATCTGGTCTGAGAAGCTCGGAATGAACAGTCTAGAGTTGCATGATAGTACTTCATACTTACCACACTTAGAAATGTGTAGGCTGTATTTTATATTGCTAGACACATAAGTCATCATTTCCAGCACTCCTAAAAGTGATGTGTGTTGTTAGCATAGATGCCTTACAGGGTTGCACTTGATCACTTCTTGTCAGAGTCGCCAGTACCAGTCCAGCCACCTATCCTATAAAACACAGAGGTAGCCTTGAATTTACTGTACTTCCATTCACATCTCTAATAGGTAGTCCTCCAAAAAAAAGTGCATTTGACCTGTCAGGTTAAGATAAATGAAACTTACCGACCACAGCACATAACATGTCTCAAAATCCTCAAGAAATAAAGTGCATAACTAGCTCATATTTTTAATGGAGTTTTGTTTACGTGCTATCAGAAACTTCACCAGGGCATGTTAACTAGTAAAAGCATATGATGGTATTTCATCATCCCTGAAAGAGCTGCTATGCAATCCTATTTTATGCAGTAGAATCAGTTAGAAATGGAAGCTACAGACATTCTAAGAATTTAAGGATTTCAGAATTAAGACAAAGAAGGAATAAATAGCCTCTAAATGGAGAGCGAACTTGGAGAAGAAGGGGCACTTGAGAAATGCCAGTAGGAAATATGTAATGACTTGCACTTTAGTCAAGAGAGAAGGTATTGGAAATGGAGGAGCAGAGAGCAACAGTATGCCCTGATAGCACAGGCAGCTCATGTACCTTTCCAAGTTATATACTCCTGACTGGTTTTCTTTTCTCATGCACAGGAGAGGATAAAGAACAACGTAAATATGGGCTTGTTGTATTTTTAAACACATCCTTTTCCTATCCTTCCAGCTAGCTGTGGGTTTCACAATCAGCGTAAGCATGAGCAATGTGGAATGCTCGCTAATGCTGCAGAACTGAATGGTTATCCCACAAAAAAAGAAAAAAAAAAGAAAAAAAAAAGAGAAAAAGAAAAAATAAAAGCTGCATTTTCACAGTGCCACCACGTACTTGCTAATGCCAGCACAAAAGAGATGGCAGGAATGCACAGTCTGGGAGTTAGCACTATTGTGAAATTGCACACTGCTTATGGACAGGACCATTGTATTGTCACTCCAGGAACACTGCGTAAACAGAGAGCTGCATGACTGGTTTTTGAGAAGCCGCGATTTGAGAGCCATTTGCCAAAAGCTGCTTTGTTCTAGTGTAATCTTTCTCCTCACTCCCCAAAAAACACGTGGAAGTAGCATAAGCTGGGTGAAAAGAAAATGGCGTACATTTCTGTGCAATTCATTAGTGGCTATGATAATATCTCCACTGATAGGACAGGACTCAGCAAATTCATATTACAGTTTTTAAGCACTTCTCCAAGTAATGTACTCTGCTCTACTCATCTGACTGAATAAGAGGGAAGTAGCATTTGAACAACACTTACGTCAGAAGTACACACACTACCATAAAAAAAATATTTTATTGAGTAGATAACCTACCAAAAAGCTGATTTTGATGCCCCTGCTATGTTTGAGCTTATCAAATGGATCATACTGTCAGTATAGAGGCATGAAAAACACTAAGTTTATGGCTGTTTAAAAGTTGTGGTGGAGACCACAAATTGGATTCAGAAATGAATTATTCAAGTGTTGCTTAACCTATCCTTACTGAGATGTTCCAAAAGTATCAGAAGCATATGACACAAAAGGTTGAGAATGCAGAAGCTTACTCATTAAGGGTTGTGGTTAACAGCAGTTCTTCGATGTGGAAAGTATAGGCAAAACTGCAATGGCATTTATCTTACAACTTCGTTATGACGCATACATCTATATCTACATATATATAATACATACATATATATATACACATATATTTACATATACATATATATATACACATTCATTTATATGAATCTACAATAGAGAATGGGAGAAAGTAATCCAGTGTCCAAATCTGTAGTGACTATTGTAAAGTTATTATCTTAGACAGAGGCAAGAAATGAGACCAAAGGACTAAGCATTTAGGTTGTCATGCTGCTGAAACATCCTTGAGGGCTGAGGAAGGCTTCATGTGATGTCTGCATAATATAGCTGATATATAATATGGTGAATTTCTCTCTTTTTTGTCGACTTCATGTGACAAAATGTCCTTGGATCACCACAGGTGAAGCAAATCAACAGCCAAACAACTTTGATCTGTCTCAGCATTCCTAATGGAGGCTGAGCAGAAAAATTCCCCACAGCTTCTTGCACAGTCCTATTGCCTGAAAATCACGGAGAAAGGTGCAGTCATTCACAAGCTAACCTCAGAGATAGCCACTAACACCTCCATTTGTGGATAAGCCCTTAAAAAGGAATCCTTTGTTAAAGTGTAGGATTTCAGGGTCAGGCATAAGGCGTAGGATGTGTACCACGGTTAAAAATTTATTGAAAACTGGTATTCTGGAATCTTAGCAAATCAAGGCAGTGTGACACTTACACCTGGATTTGGAGATGGTGATAGGCTTTGGCAGAAAGCATCTGCTGGGCTCTGCTCCTAGGCAGAGCTTTCTGTTCTTTTGCATTTGCAGCCTCAGGGGAAACAACTGCTAGAAACTGCTTTTAGCACCATGTGAACTCCCAGTGTGAATAAAAACCAGGAGAAAAAAAACGTCTTTTGGCTCTGTATCTTAGACTCCAGTTCTTCCTTTAAAAGTATTGAACAGAATAAACATACAGACTGGCACCTGGCTGTTTCCTTCTCAATCTTTGTTGGAAATGTATTGTTGATTAAAAAACAGGAATGGTACATCACAATGTGAATTGAAAAAAGCTGCTTCAATAATTTTAATTTGGATGATTAGAGGTTGGTTTTTGGGGGGCATGGGAGGGGAAGACAATGTGATTTAAGGTTGTTGCTGTTTGCACCCTACCTACCGAATCATAGTGAAAGATAGCTTCTAAGAGCAGGAATTAGGTAGACACAAACCAGCTGTTTCCTTCTTTTCTTCTCTATAAAGGACTTCCTTTTTTTTTTTTTTTTTCAGCAGAAATATTGCTATTACTTAAAGCAAAATCAGTCTTTTAATAAAAACAACTCCTTGTTCATTCCGCCTATAAAATTTTTCATTCTTACAGTAAAATCTTCTCAAGGAGCTAATTAGAAATAGAAATCTCTTTAGCTGATGAGCATCTGACCATTAAGGCACTTTCAATTTCTCATGGCATCCCAGATGACACTGCTACAGAAAAGCATAACTGAAAAGAAAGAGAGACTAATTGGAACAATTAATTGAAACAACGTACAGTTAATTTCAATTATAGGAATCCTGACTGCTCTCCTGTTCCTTGTTATGTGGCATGATGCACTGGGGTGAAGTTATGACAGGCTTCTCAGCAAATTCTGTGTCGCACTCTCATTTGCTGCATATTATTACTGTATTTACAATTTGTGTTGTCATAACACACACATCAACTCTACTCCTGCTCCCTGCTCCCAGTGCAAGGTGCTCCATACAAGCAGAGCAGGAGGATTTGTGACTGTAGAGACAAGCATGACATTGCATGTTTGAACTACCCATTCAGCCAGCAAAAAAAGTTAGACCACTCGCTTGAATGCTTTGCTTTTTAAATGTTCTTTAAGAAACGTCAAAGAACATTTCTAAGTCTGTTTCCAGATAAACACCCAGCTCTGATACTCTCCAGACTCTGGGCAAAAGATCTGAAATGTGCATTTTACGGGCAGGCTTTTCATGCTCCTATATAGAGCTTCACAAACATTGAGCTACAAAATCTACCACCTGTTCATTATAAAGCAGGAGCTTATCATTTTTCCAAGAAGCAACTGCACAACACTGCTCACTGCACCCTGCACTAGTTGAGTGTGGACTTGTATTTTGTAGGATCATCTTGAAGAGATTGCATTCCCTTGATCTGTGAACTTCTGCTATCCATGGTCATTAGTAAAGTTATGATCCTGCCAAACATGTGGCAAGGCTTTTTCTTCTTTGGGTGACGCTAGGATATCATGCTGCATCTTTTAGTCAGTGATGAAACTTTTGTACAGTGTGCACTGATGCCATATTTACAGGCAGAATTAATCCACATTCTATCTTGAAATTGTGTATGACTCTTGTACCTCATACAGCGGGTTTCTACCTCAAGACTTCAGCTGTGCTACAGCTGCTCGTGGTAGAAGCTGTTTAATTTTTGGTACTAGCAGTCATTTCATGTCATGGTTACTCCTAAGTATGCCACAGGGATCTTACATAAACAACCTATTCAGCAAGTCTATGCCAAGTTTGGGACATGACTAATTATAATTTTATATGGTTGAGTGAATCATGACTGTACTGTTCAAGAAAGGCCTGGCTGTAGAATTACATTTACTCATAACATCCACCAATGTTTTATCTTGTTTTGTCATGTACAATGCTCCTAGCAACAGGGAGAAACTGTTCAGTAAGAACTTTGAATTAATGTTTTCTTCTGTGTTGTTTCCTACATGCCTCTTGTGTAGGCTTCCACAATTCCCTGCTTCTATGTTTTTGCATGAAATACAGTATGAAACTCAGTTTTGTATGGACATAAACTAATCTGCTGGCAGCAGAGTGAGCAACCCTTCCGATTATTGGTTGTGTTAACAGCTCATGGGCCCCTGAGTCACCATGAAAACAGGATGTGTGGAAGAGAAAAATGTGAAGACCTAATAATTATACTGTCTTAAACAAATATAAAATCTTTCATGTTTTATTTTGCAAACCAAGACAGTCATCTATTGAGAAAGCGCCATTTCCTTATTGACGCATCCTACACAAATGGAAATCACATTGAGATAATCCTACACTTGTACTGATTATCTGCATGAACAAAAGCTACCCTAGTGCCTGAGTTCTTATGCTTGGAGGATGATTTGAACTTTGTACAACCAAGCATGCCAAATACACTCATTGAGATCAGTTACGCTGATCCTATCTTAAAATATGTCTTATGTATGACAATTGTGGTGAGTTGAACCTGGCTGGTTTCCACCAGTTGCTCTCTCAACCCCCTCCCTTAACAGGAGAGAGGGAAAATGTAAGACAGGAAAGCTAATGAGCTGAGATAAAGGCAGTTTAAGAAGAAAAGGAAAAGCTGTGGATGCAAAGCAAGAGTAGGAATTTATTTGCCAACTTTCTGACAGCAGGTAGATGTCCATTCACTTCCTGGGAAGTAGGGCCTCAGTATGCATAAAGGTTGCTTGGGAAGACAAACACCATACCCATTAATGTCCTTGCATTCTTCACCTTTTCTCCTACTTTTACTGCTGAGGATAACATTACATTGTATGGAACATCCCTTTGGTACACTGGAATTAGCTGTCCTGGCAGTGTCCCCTCCCACATCTTACTTACTCCCAGCCTACTGGCTCTGAGGGCAGAGTGTGGTTTGGAGATGCAGTCTTGACACTGCAAGCATTGCTCAGGCACAGGCAACATTGTCTAACCACAAATAAAAGGCAGGCAAGCTGCCATGAGGAAAGTTAATTCCATCCTGTAAAGAAGCTACATGAAATACACCAAGTCATCACCAACAAGAGTGGCAATACACACAGGTGATGTTGCAAGATCAATAGAAATGATGTAACTGACATGAGAACATAGCCTGGAACTGATGGTGCAACAGAGAAGTTCTTAACTTGCTGATGAAGGCAACCTTGGAATTTGATGGAAACCTGAACCAGAATATTAAACATTTTTCCTGCTTCAGAAGCACATACATTTTCAGGAGATAGTCCTTATTGTACATCTAGCAGAAGAGTCATGTCATCCTTGGACTCCAGAGGGGCATAGAGACAGTTCTTCAAAACCACAGTGTACAGCAAGACAACAAATTCTATGGGCAAATGAACAACTCACGATACAATAAACTCAGTAAAATTCCACTTGTCAGATTTAGTAAAATTAAAAATCACAGAGAATTAAAATATGGAATACAGGAGACATTTTCCATTTTGATTAAAATGAGGTATTATATAACAGGTCAAGCAGATGGCACAATACGTTTTCAAATACAAGGGGAATTTCCATTTCCTTTTTTCCATGATTACTCTCCCACATTTTTTCCTAGCCTGCTATATTTCTAGGGTTACTGAAGCCAACTGCAACGGCTGATAGTTGATCTGCAGATGAACACTATTAAGATATTCAGAACTTTCAAACCATTAACAGATGCTGTAGCAAAGGCAACAAAATAGAATAGA
Source organism: Aquila spilogaster (assembly GCA_024606505.1). NCBI lineage: Eukaryota > Metazoa > Chordata > Aves > Accipitriformes > Accipitridae > Aquila > Aquila spilogaster. The sequence goes on along the minus strand of JANHGO010004399.1, from coordinate 12,486 downwards.
GAACTTAAAAAATCGAAAAAGAAGAAAATATTTTGTATTCTTTTATTTTTGAGTGTTTTCAAGGTTAGGGAGAAGGTCTGTTTTGTTTAATCTCTTGCCTCTGTTCAGTGCAGCCTAATGGGTGAAATAATTCACATACTGATGAAACGTTTCCCAGTAGCATTAGTTATAACTGACATAGGCCCCATATGTTTGACAGGAATTATTTCTATTCATATATTGTTACTAAAAAATAGCACAAAACATACATTAGCTTACATTTAACTTTTTTTCCCCTCCTATGTGTTTCAGTCAGCATTTTTCTGTCATTCAGAAGAGATAACATAAGATTGAAAACTTTGAACTGTTCTTGCAAGAGGCAAGACAAGGATAGTAAAATCTCATTTATAGGCATAAATGGATTGATTACGTATGGTAAGAGTTTTCTCTGTGATGTACTCTTATTGCGCAGTTCTTTAGATACAGACAACAGCAGCTGTCTTGAACCTAATATATTGATTATAACTGCTAATGATGACTGGAATCAATAATATGATCTGGCATGTCAACCCATATGTTCCTGTATCTCCAAGGCAACAATACATTTTAAAGCTGCTCACAGCTTTATATTTATAATATTTTATGCCAGGTACTAATTCAGAATAATGATTTTTCTGTGAGGCCTTTAGCTAACCTAAAATTTTTAGATATTAATTACTTGAATTATAGTCATTTTCTATCAAGCTACCACAGCAGTCACACCTGTATGTGATCATCAGAACTGAGTAGATTGAAAGAATTCTGTAAGACTTACTAAAATATCTTCAAATCTTGTAATGAGCTTTCATGACTTCTGAGTGTTTTAATCAAATCTGAATGCTCTCACTTAGTGGAGAGCATCACTGTTTCAACCTAAGTCCATTTTACTTTTTGTGTAGGCTGTATGTACTTTACAAACATATTTATTTGTATGTGAAACATAACCTGTGCTTCTGGTTGCATCACAAAATGTTTATTAATTAATCCTGTCTGGAACAAATTATTATAATGAAAAAACAATAACGAGCAAAACTGGATACTCCAGAACTGGGCCTTGAGCTTTGTTTTACGGAAGAAACCTCTGCCAGAGTGTGGTATATGGAGTGCCAGACCAATTTCTGGCTCTTCATTCATTCAACATCTTAGTCACTCTAGCTGGTAATACTGTTCCTTCTCCTCTCATGTGGCTGTAGGCATGATTCTTTTAACACTCCATTATACACTGCACTGGCAACATAAAAGACCTTAATGTAAAAGCTGTACATTTAATTTACATTTAATTTGACAGAACTTAAGTGCATCTTTTGTCACTTTCACTATGCTGCAGAGATACACAGTAAACTTGTCAATGAGTGTTGGTTACTATGTAACTTTTGTGATTGTAGATAAGACATAAGTAATATCAGCTGATAAAATTCGTCCACAGAGACCGCCCAATATCCAGAACAGAAGGCTAATCAGGATTTTTTGCTGAAATGTATTATAAATACGAACATTATGATATCAAGAGTCACTGCAGGAACTCAAATCTATGTGGAAAAAGAACAGTACAAAACCTGCTGGAGAATCTGGGGCATTGTGCTGGCACTGCCATGCATAAAATTTCATTATTTTGGAGGGTTTCTATGCAGGCCTATGACCCACTTCTGTTCCCACTGAAATCCATGGCAGATTTAATAGGTGCTCTATTTTTTTTTTCATTTTAATTGGCACTCTATTTATAGAAAAATGTGTAACTTAAAATTATGTGAATTCTAGTCTTGCCTCATCTTCTATTCCTCAAGGAATATTTCTTACTGAAGGACAAAATGCTGTTCCATAGTAGTTATTGTAAAAGTGGCCATACGTGGTGTCTGCCATCGTAGCATATGCAGCAGACTATCCTACATTGGAGGGTAGTAATTTTTTTTCCCCAATTACTAAGAAAACATAACCATAATTCACAACTAAAGTTTTGCCTGAATTCTACAAATCATCCCTTAAAAGAAGATAAATAATTTTATATTTCACTATTTTTGACTTCTTATCAAGCAGTATTTGTCAGAGTTTAAGGTCATCAGAAAATGCACTGATGAGGCACGAAAGCTGGAAAATGTGGAGCTACTTCCCATTAGTCATTCTTTCATTCTCTTCTGCAATATCATATGTCAAAGTTAGATTCTTAGATACACTCCACTGTTTTATTACGTTATAGTGAGCTGAGAGAAAACTCCTTATGCTAACATGTCGGGAAAACATCAAGGTCATTCCCATTCAAAAGATTTCATTCTCTGACACCACAGTACTCAGTATTCAGTTTTTGTTATGGGTTTTATGTGGCTTTCAGAACCTCAGAACCAAAAAAGTAAAATGAAGAAACAAAAATGTACATCTGCCACATAAAATTAAGTTAAAAAAAGGTAACAGGTAATGTCAAGATAAACTGTGGTGTTACTCAGATTTAAGAAACTTCTATTTGTTCCAGACCAATGCCTGAGGCATGTGGGGACTCAAAGCAGTGAGCTGAGGTACAGCACGTGAATTGTGCTGCCCCTTAGGAAGTGCACAGTGATTTGATGCTGAGCCACACAGCCATGCAGGGATGGTGTCAGAGGCAGCTCAATGAGGACTGAAGGGTACATTGGTTGCTCCAAAAGTAATGCCTTTTATTTATTTCCATGGAAACTACAACAGATAGAAAGAGCACAAGGTTCTCTGCTAAAAAACACTAGTTTTCAACGAAGTCACCACCAGCAGCTATGCATGTTCATCAGCAATGAAGAAGTGCCTGCATGCTGTTTAGACAGCATTTTGTCAGAGCGCCCCTCTGCTGCCATCTGTTACACAGCAACAACATGTAATGGGATATTGGTGGGAAGGTTCAACCTTTACTGCCATACCACTAACATCTGCCTCACACATCGCTGGCCAACATCATAAAATTGGAGGCATTGCTTTCAGAGCAGCCCTTGTAAAACGGTCCTGCAGGTGAGGTGTGCCTGCTCACTCTACACTTCACATGGCTGGCTTGGCAATTCCCTATGTGCTAACCTTCCTTCAAGTACTTAAAAGCTGTCAATTTCCATTTCCATGACCTTTAAAGCTATTTCAGTGATCCAGTCCATAAGTAATTTACAGGCTTGTTTAATTAAAGCACTTCCACTTTAAAGAAGTTAAGAGTATGCTATTCCTAAGCAGCAACATTCACGGATGTTTATCCAGTTCTGGCACCCTGCTAACTTGTGGATGCACACAAGCAAGCTACAATAAGCAGATATGAGTTCTCTTTGCCAGCACACCAATCTAATGGGCCTCCAGCCAGCTCCAAACTGAAAACCCTTGTGACCTTGTTAGGGTGACACTGCTCAAGCTCATATGCTGTACTCAGAGGCAGAGTGATCTGGGCTGGGCTTCACAAATATGCTTTTGAACTGGAGCTGGCTTGTGTCCAGGCAGCTGAATGCACATTCAGAGGGAATTTGTGCATGACTGCAACCAACCATATAAACTCAGTTCAGTATCATCAGGCTAAAGGCTACACATTCTCTCCAAAAGACCTCCAATTCCACATCCATGCACAGTATTTCACATAATTTTCCCTTCAGAGTCAATGAAGACCTTTTGCATTATACTAACTATCACTATTACCTTCTGGCATTATTTACTCCTACCAATTCCAATTTAGTAGGATCTATTTGGAGTTTCTTATTGCAGGAACCACCCAATTCCTTATGTTTGAAGAAAAATTCCTGCAATTACTTTGGTTTTGCAGGGCATATGAAACACTGTTACGTGTCTTCCAGTTTTGTAACTGCTATCTCACACAAATCTAAAGTCTAGTTATGTTTCTTGTTCAAACTTGATATGAATGTCTGTGCACTATGGAAGGCTGGCTCAGTAAAGCTTGCCTTCTAAGGCATTGGTAAATATATACATGGTTTGACCATATAACAACATAAGTGTTTTAGTTCACAATTCTTCAATCATAATTAAAGATGAAAAAAAAAATCACCCAAAAACCTAACATATTTTCTAATTCGATGATTATAGGTAGTACCCAGTTCCTTTATGCACTTCAGAAGAGCAGCTGCAGTTATTTATCACAATACATGAAAGCAAGAAAGAATTTTTATTACTTGCATAGTTTTGTGCATACAATTGAAACTTAAATTTACTCTTTCACTCCCTCTCACTTTCCCTCTTCTCTGTATAAAGTTCTTGACAAAGCTGAATGTCCTAATACCACTGCAGACATGAAAGTTATGCAAATGAAAAGCAAAATAGGTGTGGAAGACCAAATTGAAAAGCAAACCCAAGCTCTATGCAGAAGAGTAATAGACGATACAAAGTGCAAAGCAGAAAAAGACAGCTGTTATATGTTAGAAAGTACTTAGGGCAGGAAAGAAATCAAAAAATCAATGCTGAACAGGGAAATTAGGTCCACTATTGAGTAGCAGAGTAATAATTGAAATGTGGTACTTCCAATGGAGAATTGGCACACCATACCATGTACCTTAGGCAGGTATTCAGACAATTTAGGCCTGGCTAGCAAGCATCTGCATGAAATGTTGGATTTTTCTTGAGCAGTGGATGTGTACAACTAGGACATCTAATATATCAACAAGAAATTCAAGGACTTTTCTGACTACATCATGAAATAATTCTGTGGCTTTACCATGCAACTTCTACCTACTGTTAAGAGAGGTTAATGTCAAGATATGACGCTAGGATCTACTTAATTTCATACATATTTGGTCATGAGCAGTTGCTCCGTTCTGTTTTAAAACTGCCCATATTTCATGTCATTACATCTATTGCAACTTTCTCAGTATTGAGAACTACTTATTCAAAATTGCATTAGGAATTGTGACACTGGACACTGTGAAAGCAAAACTTCTGTAAAAGGTACCATTATTGATGTATCTTTAAACAGCTGGAACAATCACTGGCACAAAAAAAATGGATTAAAGCATATCAACTGGCACAATGAAATTAGAAACTTTCAAATGATTTAATTAAGCAACTGAAATTAGTGGGTAAATGTGGTTTGCCTGCAGTCAAGGAGACAGCTCAGCTACCCAGAATCCAATAGCAAAAAAGAAACAATCAATATTTCCCGTTTCCTGGAAAGGAAGCAAAAACCAGCTGTCAGACTGCATACATAACAGAGATCTGTCTGAAGGACCAGTATTCAGATTCTCATTACAATGAGCAAGGAGTGTTATTAAATTGTCTGTCTGACTTAAGAATCTATGTTGCTTATTTAAACAACAGTTAAACAAGCAAAGTGAACTTGATCTTTGAAGCTCCTCCGGGTACGCTTATTCTAACTCACTTAAATACCTTGGAAAGTATGCTCCTAGGAGACATCTTCAACAGGAAAGGAGAGAAATCTGTGAGAACAATGAGAAACCTGCTAAATAAGTGGACTGGTTCCCACCACCTCCAAGGAGGGTAAGAGCAGAGTATGGATAGTCTAGCCCATATGTGCAAGTGCACCAATTCCTTATGGGATTTCAGTCACATGACTGGGAAAGAGAGAAACTCAGCTTCAGTTACCCAAACTGTTTGCTCTGTCACAGAAATCCTGCCATGGCATTTGGAAGGTTGTTTAAGCCATGCCTTCAGGTCCCCCAACCTGTAAAATAAAGGTAATAGAGCATCCCACCTCCCATTGTGGCTGCATTGGGAAATGCATTAGAGACTGTGAGCTGTTCAGCTTGTGATATAGGCCATGACTGATCACTGCAGTTACACCATTACCCTTGATCTAGGTCATTATGAGTAAATTAAGACTCTTCTATGTCTTCAGCGCTTAAAAAAAAAAAAAAAACAGCTGTTTTTCATCATTGTATGCTTTTAAATCTTTTTAACCTTATATAAGGTTAAAGAACGGCAATAAAAAAAATCAGAATAAAACAGGTCTTGGCTAAGCCACACAAGTAAGAAAGATTTATTCAACCAAAACATTGCATCAGTCAGAAGTGGCAATTTAAATAATTCCTTTACAAACTGTCACACAACCTTTTTCTTTTTATATTATAAAAACAGCTATCCAACCATGCTGGATGTCAATATGTAGGTCTTTGTAAAACTTAAATTAGATTACAATGTTAGTAGGTCATAATGGATCTATTGTTCTTCTACCATGTACGTTCCTGAGCAATTCTGCTGCTGATAACAATTCAGCTCCACGAATCCGGGTTGGAGAAGAATGCTGTATCTTTATGTCAGGTCTTCTAATGAATACAAATACTAAGAAATCATATACTTTAGAAAAGTAGGTGCTCAGATAAGTACTTCCTTCTTACATTAACACTGAAGACAACAATCTCAGGCATCTTTCCGGTGTTGCAAACTCTATCAAAAACCATTTAGTGTGGCCATTCAAACTGGAGGTGTGAGGCTCACCACTGGAACAGAGAAGAAGAGAGACTGTTCTACGCAGGAGCAAATTTGTTTGTGAGCTCAGAATTCCCATACTGTGCCTGCACACACACTGTTGGATGCTCAAGTTTCCATGGCAAAAGTCATGTTTTCCCAATGAACTTGCTGGAGACACCACCTGCAAAAGGTAGGAGCGAGGAGGAACAGAGATGTCCATGAACTCTGTAGAACCAAGACAATGCAGAAGGGATTTTCAGACCAGGCCTGGATGGGTTACTGGGTGGATCATCCACTTCAAAATAATTGATGAGGTCTTGCATAGGGAGGAAGGTATTTGCTGGTTGATCTCGCTATTGTTCTATAACCTGCAAGTGCAAAAGTATCATTTCATGGAAAACTGCAAGGGAAGAAATCACAGGAGTCAAGCAGCAGCCCAGACAGGACCCAGCCCCTTTGCCTGCACCAGGGCCATTGTGTAGATGGGCCCCAACACCTGAGCACACAGGAAAAAAGCGAGCCGCTGGCAGCAATCCTGCATGCTGCCCTCTGGTAGCTGATTTCATCACCCACCTGTGCCATGACTTGTACATGCACAGAGCTCAGCCAGCAGTGTGCATGCTGGGCACCAAGATCACGAGGGGTTGGATCCTTTGACTTTCAGTGTCACTTTTTGTCCAGGTCACATTAAGATCAATTCACAAGGCGAATTTGCTTGTAATCCCAGGGCTGCTTCTGCCTCACAAAGCAGCCGTAGCTGATGTTTCCAGCTCTCTGCTAAGTGTCCTTGAAAACTACTCCATACATTAAGATAAGAAAGCTCTGTGGAACATCTGGCTTGTTTAACCAAGAATAAAACTGCGTAATTTAAATTGGCAAAGATGTACCCACAGCCTCTCATTCCTGTCCAAGTGTAACCAACCAAATGTAGCATACTTAAAATACTGTTAACTTTCTCTCAGTAAAGCTTAACTTCTCTTAAATACAGGGAAGAAAACTGTGGGTAAACTGAAGAGTCTATAATGTCTAGTTGCAGGAGAAAGCAGGCTTTAAAAACACATTAAGCAAACATCTGTCAAGAATGACATGGGAATATCTCAGCCTTCCCTAAAGAAAGCAGGTGGATCAGATAACTCCAGAGGGGCCCTTCCAACCTAGTTTTTCTATAAGTCTGCCTTAAACCACTTAGCTCCAGCTGCACTTAGCCAGATCCCAGTTTACAGAGGCAAATGCTAGTGCCAATCTTTGCTCACCCCCAAGTCTGGTAAGAGTCTCACTGGACCCATGAAAAAAAACTAGGTGAAGATTTTATGATTTTACACACTGCTATCATCAGTTATTATTAAAACTGTCAAAAAATAATAACAAATACTAAAAGTTAACTGTGTCAGAGTTACAAGACAATACCCTACCCACTTACATCATCAGACTTCAGGTGTCTAAACAGCAGCTACACTGCATCTTTACAAATAATTCTATTGGAAGCATTTTTTTTTTTTTTTTTTTGCTTGGGCTGACCCATCTCTGTATTATGGAATACCCTCACTTATGTGCTTTCCCCATACAGACAGCTGAAGCCTGGGAAGAAAGTCTGTTGCTTCATTTATATACACTCTGGCAGCAGAACCACAGCAGCTAGCTACACCCAGGCAGCTGCCAGGCATACATTCAACAAGCTGCTACTCAACAATCAGTTAGGAGTTGTTACTGCCACAGTTAGACCAGCACAGGAAGTACAAAACTGACACTTCTGCTGAACCAGAGGCCTGGATTTAGACACGTGAAACTCCTTAACTGTCAAGGTGAGCAGCAAGGTGTTTCTACTGAAGGTCCAAATATAGTACTTAAGCCCCAGTGTTAAGAACACATATTAAAAAAATATTTAATTTATTAAACTGGGTTTCAATTTGAACTAATTGGCAAAAAGCATGGCAGAAACTGCATAGAGACTACTGATATCAACATTTCTTTAAGCTCAGGTTCAGGTAAAACTTCGGTTAGGGGCTTGGTTAGAAAGTGATTCACATCAGCACAGGAGAAATTCACCACCATGGCTTTCAGGGCCTGGAGTGGAGGTTGGGTCCCAAACGTAGAGATGCTTGAGTTTCACAGAAGTGTCTGGGGAAGTGCTTGAGGCCAGGCTGGATGGAGCCCTGGGAAACCTCACTTAGTGAAAGGCGTCCCTGCCTGTGTTTGTGGGGTGGGTGGAACCGGATGACCCTTAAGATCCATTCCAACCCAAACTGTTCTGTGCTTCTATGAAGATCTGTGTGCTTACATTAAAGTTGATTCATTTTTTAGCCACCAAGGCTTCCTCTCTGGGATGCACAGTTCCTGGAGATGACTCCTCTGGAGCCATCTCTGAGACAATAACCACATTCAAAAATGAAAACAAATAAAACAGCACTGGGACTGAATGAAGTGGAGAGGCAGCATGAAGTGGATAAACAACGAGGACAGCTTACCATGGCAAATACCTTCCTGCTGAACTAGTCCTGTGGGCTGTCCCTCAGGCTACTCTGCACAAGTTCTTCTACTGAACTGTCTGTTGTAAAGCTTAAATTATTGATATATGTGGAGCACAGCATGTCAGCAGGAAGCAAAGAATTCGCTTTCTTATAAAATAAGAAACAGCAGATTCCAGTCATCATGAGTCTGCCGATGAAGGTTTGGATCTTTTTCCAACCTTAACCCTCGGCTTTTCATCTCCAGATGTGGAGCAGCATGCAGCACCAGTCAGTCCTGTTCCCATAGCCACATTCCCTAGCCGTCGTTTCTCACTGAGGCCATTTCTTTGGAACCCTGGACCACTTCTGAGCTAACTTTTCAGTCAATGGCAAAAAAATCTCACTGCTGGTTACTCATTCACAGCAGTGCAACAACTACAAAGTATAACCCAAATAACACCCACAGACAGCATGGAGACCAATGACATGTGAGCAACTGGAACTCACACATATTGAAACATAATGTTCCTTGGTTTTTACTCATCACAGGAATGACTACTTAGCGAAAATGCCATAGATAACATAGGGGTAGTTGTTCTCAGCTATTTGGAGCTGAAATGTCAGAATAAGATGTATCTTCCACTTTGTGTCTTTCTTAACTGAAGAGTATTCCTCAGCAACTTGTCAACAGCACCAGTGATGCTTACACATAAGCAGTACATTCAAACATGACAATAGGATGATAATGAAAGCCTACTCTCAAAGGGCTGAGTAAACAACAGTCAGAGAGTGAGGACGTGCTGGGGAAAACAGAGCAGAAAACACACTTAATATCAATTTCAATGTCATTAATTTCATGCAATGAGTGTGACCCTTTTCTCACTGAAGTCTCTGGGACTCACGATCCTGGCTGCAGGATGAATTCCAGCATGACATCTTGTTGGAAGAATGCGATTGGCAGCTGTAGAAGGATGTGGGATTTAATGAAGATGATGTAGAAAAACAGATAAGCTTTTGCAAACTCTTAAAAATGACTATAGCAGCTGGAAAATCTTGCTTACGTCACCTAGTCTGTCAAGCTCCACTTTGCAGAAATGCCCTCAGCCTCAGTAGCCCATCTGCAGTGACGCTGCACTGTTCTCTGCTTCCTTGTCCAATTAGTCTCACTGTTAGAAACAGCTTCTTAATGAGTTGAGATTTTCCAATTTCAGCTTCAGGCCATTGCACCTTGTCTTTGTTTCTTCTGAGAATGTGAATAATTCCCTTATTTCATTTGTACTATTATTGCTGCAATTATTTATAGTCTGTTATTGCAAATCTCCCAGGTCCCCCATCTGATACAGCTCTTTCAGTGTCATTTTTCTACAGTATATCTTACTTCCATGTCATCATCCATGACTATCTTCCTCATTTTTAAACAATTTTAACGTTATGCGGACTAGATTTCATTCACCATTCTAAACATAGCAAGTTTACAGCTACATGAACCTGGGAAAATGCGGGTGTGCTTTATGTGACAGTGACAGATAGATCCAGGCGGCCTCGACAACCCTGTTCTCAAATGGCAGATCACACATTTTAAACATGGAATTTTAAGAGCAAAGCTCCAAGTATTCTCAACATGTCCCAAATTCTGTCTTTTCTTCATTCTCATGCTGCAAAACATGGGGAAAGCCATCACTCTTGAAATTAACAACAACAAAAAAACATAATGCTTTTTATCTATTGGGATAAATTTAAATTTAAAATTTAAAATTTAAATCATGAAGAATATTTTCCTAAAAAATGCCAAAATCTTCAACAATAACAAAAATTAGGAAAGACATTCACAAAGTTTATAGTAAAATAGTTCAGTCTGAATATATAAAATAAATGTGGCTTTAATAAATGAAAGCATTAAGAACAGCACAGATAGAATTGGCGAAAGAAGTTTGAATCTATCTGTGGGAATAATCTTAATAGATTTTCTCACCTTTTATTTGTGAAATCACATCATTTGTTACTACCTGCTGGCTTACTGATAGAATTGCCTGTTTATTCAAAGTCTTCCCAAATTTTCATTCAGAAAAAAGTCATAGAATAATAGAATGGTTTGGGCTGGAAGGGATCTTTAAGATCATGTAGTCCCAACTCCCCCGCTATAGGCAGGGACATCTCCCTCTAGACCAGGTTGCTCAAAGCCCCATCCAGCCTGGCCCTGAATGCTTACAGGGAGGGGGCATCCACAGTCTCACCGGGCAACCTGTTCCAGTGTCTCACCACCCTCACAATAATGAATTTCTTCCTGATATCTAGTCTAAATCTACCCTCTTCCAGTTTAAAGCCATTTCCCCTCATCCTGTTGCTACATGGCCTTATAAAAAGCCCCTCCCCAGCTTTCCTGTAGGCCCCGTTCCAGTACTGGCAGGCCGCTATAAGGTCTCCCTGGCACCTTCTCTTCTCCAGGCTGAAGACCCCCAGCTCTCTCAGCCTTCTCTTGTAAAGCAGGTGCTCCAGCCCTCTGATATCTTTGTGGCCCTCCTCTGGATGCACTCCAACAGCTCCATGTCCTTCTTTGTATTGGGCGCTCCAGAAGTGGATGCAGTACTCCAGGTCAGGTCTCATGAGAGCAGAGTAGAGGGGCAGGATTGCCTCCTCAACCTGCTGGTCACACCTGTCTTGCTGCAATCCAGGATACAGTTGGCCTACTGGGCTGCAAGCGCATGTTGCTGGCTCATGTTGAATCTTTCATCAACTGACACCCCCAAATCCGTCTCCTCAGGGCTGCTCTCAAGCCATTATCCGCCCAACCTGTATTTGTGCTTGGGATTGCCCCAGCCCAGGTACACAATCCTGCACAATCTACTGACAGTCTACTCATCACTGAAAATCCATTAACTGCTGATCTCCAGATTCAGCCATTCAGACACTGAAGACGTACTGCTGTAGACCATTCCTATTTTCACAGTATTTCCACTGAATTACTTGAGCACTTCCAATCATTAATAAGTACAACCCCTAGACACGCCTTCCGACACAGAGAAGCACTTCTATCTTCTTTTTACCAGACAAAGAGGGATAGAAAAAGGGAGCTGCCCGAAGAATATTTGAAAAGATTTTTGCAGAGCCAGGCCATAAATTGAACCTACATCTCCTGAGCTGCTTGTTCAGCATCTTCACTGCTATATTCTTGAAGCAAACAAACAAACAAACAAACAAAACAGATCTTGTAGTTGCAAAATCCTAGGAATCATTCATTACATGCCAATAAGATTTATCTTTTTGTATCAGAAGACACTATACTCTATTGGTTCTGAAATGATTAACACTAACTACAGAGACTGGGACTGGGACAAAACAGTGACATGATGGAATAGCAATAACACAGCTTTAAAAGGGTATGGGCTTTAAAGTGTTCAAGTAAAGAGAGATAACGATTATGACAGTATAGTAATTTTGCATACTAATGATGTGATAGGCTTCAGTGAAGAAGATGGGGAAAAAAATCTGATTCAATCAAAATAAGCCTGGAAAATGAGGTCTCTGCTGGAGCCAACAGATAGAGACAGCTCTGCATTGCTACAAGTGAGAAAGATGTGTCAGGACAGCATGTTATTAGGGAAGAGTTAAACTTCTGCATAGAGAACGAATACTACTGACAGCTGACAGTTTTTGGATA
>JANHGO010004398.1:0-25096 GCA_024606505.1 Aquila spilogaster | reverse complement strand
TCTGAATGGGAGAAAACAATAGCAAATGAAGCAACTGACAAACAACTAATCTCAAAGATATACAAGCAACTTATGCACCTCAACTCCAGAAAAACAAATGATCCAATCAAAAAATGGGCCAAAGATCTAAACAGGCATTTCTCCAAAGAAGACATACGGATGGCTAACAAACACATGAAAAGATGCTCAACATCACTCATTATCAGAGAAATGCAAATCAAGACCACAATGAGGTACCACTTCACACCAGTCAGAATGGCTGCGATCCAAAAATCTACAAGCAATAAATGCTGGAGAGGATGTGGAGAAAAGGGAACCCTCTTACACTGTTGGTGGGAATGCAAACTAGTACAGCCATTATGGAAAACAGTGTGGAGATTCCTTAAAGAATTGCAAATAGAGCTGCCTTACGACCCAGCAATCCCACTGCTGGGCATACACACCGAGGAAACTCGAATTGAAAGAGACACGTGTACCCCAATGTTCATTGCAGCACTGTTTATAATCGCCAGGACATGGAAACAACCCAGATGTCCATCAGCAGATGAATGGATAAGAAAGCTGTGGTACATATACACAATGGAGTATTACTCAGCCCTCAAAAAGAATAAGTTTGACGCAGTTCTAATGAGATGGATGAAACTGGAGCCGATTATACAGAGTGAAGTAAGCCAGAAAGAAAAACACCAATACAGTATACTGACACATATATATGGAATTTAGAAGACAGTAATGATGACCCCGAAAGTGAGACAATATAAGAGACACAGAGGTATAGAACGGACTTTTGGCTTCAGAGGGAGAGGGAGAGGGTGGGAAGATCTGGGAGAATGACAACGAAACATGTATACAATCATATGGGAGATGAAGCACCAGTCTATGTTCAATACAGGATACAGGATGCTTGGGGCCGGTGTATGGGATGAATCGGGGGGATGGGCAGGGAGGGGAGGTGGGAGGGGGCTTTAACATGGGGAGATCGTCCACACCTGTGGCTGAATTGTGTCAGTGTATGGCAGAACCAATGCAGTGCTGTGAAATGGAATAAGCATTAAACAAAAAATAAAAAATTTAAAAAATTAAAAAAAAAAAAAAAAAAAAAAAAAAAAAAAAAAAAAAAAAAAAGACAGCTAGAGAAACCAGAAAGTCTATTTAAAACCAAGCCCCATAATTTTGAAATTAAACTTATCAAATAATGGAAAGCATGTGTATTCAGAGAGTCTTAAATGACAGGTCATCATATGGGAACTCACAGATGCACAAAGGAAGAATCTTAGGATAATGCTTCTTCTGTGCACCTCTACTGAGGAAAAAGGTTGAAGAAGTTGGGCTTATTTAGCCTCGGGAAAGGAAGGCTCCAGCGAGAACTCATTGCAGCCTTCCAGTACTTGAAGGGAGCTTAGAAGCAGAAGGGGGATCAACTTTTTACATGGTATGATAGTGATAGGACAAGGGGGAATGGCTTTAAACTAAAAGAGAGGAGGTTTATGTTAGAAGACAGGAAGAAATTCTTTACTCAGTGAGTGGTGAGGCATTGGTACAGGTTGCCCAGAGAGGTTGTGAATGACCCATCCCTGGTGGTATTCAAGGCAAGGTTGGATGGGGCCCTGATCAGGCCCTGATGGGCCCTCTTGGAAATTCTGCCCATGGCAGGGGGGTTGGAACTAGATGATCTTTAAGATCCCTTCCAATCTAAGCCATTCTATGATTCTATGATCTGAACTGCTAGGAATTAAGTCTGTCTATAAACCCTGGAGAAACGAATGGACTATGGAACAAGAGCTATTTCAGAAAATTAGACTCAGAGAGAAGACCTGACTTCTGTAGGACTCCAAATGACAAATTATCTTTGGGCCAGGAAGTTGTAGACCTGTGTCCTTACCCATTTTATACAGAAAGGCAGGGATACCTGTGGTCTTTAGTGGAAAACACCTTGAAGCCATTGGCTATGTCTCCCCTCTCAAGTCAATGGAATGAATACACACTTCAAGGGTAGCTTCTTTTCATCCTGATGTAGGTGGCAGGAAATAGGTCAGACTATTCACACTTAAAAAAATGCTTATTTCATTTGTGTGAATAAAAGAGATCTGGCTGATAGTCTACATGGATTTCCAAAAGACATTCTGCAAGGTCCTTCTACAAAAGCTCCTAAAGTAACTAAACAGTCATGGGATAAAAAGGGAGGTCGCTGCATGAATAAATAATTGATTAAACAATTGGAAGAAAGGGTAAGAGTAAATGGCCAATTATAACAGCAGAGGGAGGTCACCAATGGAGACCCACAGGGATTGTGGTGGGACTCATGCTGTTTAACATATTCTTAAATGCTGTGAAGCAGAGGGTGGGCTGTGAAGTAGCAAATTTTACCGAGAATACCAGTTTATTCAGGGGAGGAAATTCGAAGGCCAGCAGCGGAAAACTTTGTAAGTGCCTTTTAAAACAGAATGACTAGGCAACAGAAGTCAAACTAAAGAAATGCAAAATAAGGAAAAAAATGCGGGTATATAACAGTGATTTTATCTGATGTTACCATCCAGGAGCAAGATTTTAGTCTTCCGACGAATAAATAGACGATTCCTTGAAAATATTGGCAAGGTGTATTGTTATGGAGAAAAAAAAGCAAGCATAAAGAATTATCAGGAAAATAATAGGGAACAAAACATAAAACAATACTTTGCTTGACAAAGGAATGACTGAGGGAGGCACATAACAGAAGATTATGAAATTGTGAACGACAGGGAGATATCAGTTTAGGAGGAACCACTCACCATCTCTTCCTATACAACGGCAAGAAAGCACCATGTAGCACCAGGAGGTGGTTAGTTCTCAAAAAGATGAAAGTTGTTCTCACATGTTATACTTCAGCTGCAGAATTTCTTGCTTCAGCATCTTGTGGATGCTAAAAATTCTCAAGGATTCAAAAAGCAACCAGTCCAATGTACAGAAGAAATACAGTCCTAGGGTAATTAAATGAAAAATAAAAACAAATAAAACCAAAAGCAAACCAACCAAACAAAAAACCTAATAAACCAAAACAATAAAATATTTTTTGAAACCACTGACCTACAACTTGGACAATGGGAGAATGCTTAGTTAGACACTTGACAACTATTAAAACTCATCCTGTGGCATCTGCTGTTGGTCATTGCCAGGGGTAAAGTACCGGGCAGGATAGATCTTTGCTCAAGCCAGTCTGGATGCTTTCATATTACTTGACATTAATACAGGGATATTATTGTCAGACCCTTGTCTTTTGCCGCCCAGTGAACTCCATGGTGCAGTGAACTCAGTGCTGGAGTTATAACTGTACAACGTAAATAAAACAGAAAGCTCTGAGTAATTTCAAAGCTGGACACAATGCAGAAAGAAACCAAACAATGCCTAGAGAAGTATTGGGAAGAACAAGTGCACACACAGCTGTGCCAGTTTTACCTGATCTGCAAAACACATGAGCTGAAAAACAGAGAGAAACTGAGAGTGACAATGCTACAAGTCCTTTAAAAGAAATAATAAGCTCAGCCTGGGCAGCATAGAAACTAGTTCCCTTGACTACCAGAGACTTTTGGAATGGAAAAAACCCAGAGGTGACGGAGAGAATAAGTAAGTGCAGAAAGAAGGGAAAACACAGAATCCGATTAAAATGCGCCAAAGAGAGACTGAAAAAGATTCATGATGACTCCTTAGATAGCGTTATGCAGAGGACCGGGCAACAAGCAGACTTTATTGGGCCAACATGAATGCACAGACAGTAAAAATGGTCAGAAATCATTGCCACAGTGCAAAGTGCAAGAGACAGAATCACTGGGAAGCTACGACAATTTGTGATGCGTCCAGCAGAGCTTGGCAGCAATTGGTAATTGATGCATTTGTACATGGAGGAAACCACCGCCTGCTGATAATTGATTATTACAGTTGTTCTTTTGAAACTAACTGAAGTAAGCAAAACATTAGCCAACACTATAGTGAATTACACTGAGGTAATAGTCACCAAATACTGTATTTGCAATGAGCTCATTTGAGATAATGGGTCACCATATACTTTGGAGGAATGTTGAAGATTTGTAAAGTACTGGGGCTTCAAATACAGCTGGTAGTT
Source organism: Aquila spilogaster (assembly GCA_024606505.1). NCBI lineage: Eukaryota > Metazoa > Chordata > Aves > Accipitriformes > Accipitridae > Aquila > Aquila spilogaster. The sequence goes on along the minus strand of JANHGO010004398.1, from coordinate 21,000 downwards.
CTTATTACTGACAGTTTAATGGGCTGGCCAATGCTCACAAAAAGCCAAACAGACACTAGCATGGACAAGACCTTTAGGTTTACAGACAAGCCCTTATGGAATCAGATGCTTTACTGCCTCAGATGCTAACAAGCTGAAAACTCTACTTAGTAATGCCTGTGGAAAAGTCTTCTACAGCCCAGAGCTGCAAATCAAAGCCAAATAGGGCAGAGGGGAGTAGAGGAGAGAAGAAGGCAGCAAGCCCAGAACAATTGTTCAATCAACTATAACATAGTTCTAGGTAAGTCGGAGATAATGATGCAGCTGGTGTCATCCTCATCTGGATACTGTACTTGCAGAACAATTCACTTTATCTGCAATGCAGATAGAAAATGGAGAGAAATAAGATTAACATCAGCTGCTCGAACACATCTCTGCCATGCAACTGCTCCCCTCCCCCAGAAAACGTCTGATTTGTGATTCTGAAACAATATCTGAGAGAAACACCAACTACAATCTCATCATGACACGATGCTGCTCACTATGCAGAAAGGATATGATTCAGGCCTAAGCATCAAGTGATACTTGAACCATACCATGCCATTTAAAAAGTTCAAGCCCAAAGAGCTGACGTCCTAGTGCTGTGATTACACAGAAGTATTGGTAAGAGCATTTCCAGTTTTATGTTGCTTTCATGCACCATTAGGTAACTGGTGCAAAACCATTTGCAGAAAGGCTCTTAAAATGACTCCAGGAGATTGTTTCCTGCTCATTCACTCTGCATGGGTGCTGAGCTCAGATGCTGAGGGCAACGAGTGCCCAGATAAAAGCCCAGATTAAAAAAAAAAAGCCTGTTTAAGTTTACATGTGTGGATCATCATTCAAGTGAGCAGTCCAAATAAGACAAAATAAAGGACAAATAAATAAAAACATACATTTGCATCGAAGACAGAAATTCACACGTGTGGCAGAAAGGTTGGGGAAGATTTGCGTGGCTGAGCTGAATCTCTTTCATCTCAAAGGATGAAGAGAAAACCTTTGTGATACTATAGCTGTATCACGGGTATTCCCTCATGCAAATAATGGCTTAACTAAGAATTAAGATAAATTAAGGACATTTTGAATGTCATAAAGCAATGCAATCAGATAGGAAGGTGATACCATACTCAGAGTAATAGTTGGCTGGAAAAGTAAGTTACTTTCCACACAAATAGCACTGTCTTTGGGAACAATTTGGCTGATAAACCACTAGGTATGTGAGCTGAAGGGCTCTTCAGATTCCCCTGTCGCAACTAAATTTCCACTGAACAGGGTGGGATCTTAAACACGTGGAGCAGATGAAGAGACATTTTCATATAGCCACCTAACTATAAGCATCTTATACTGAGAAACATTTAGATGTTGTACTGAGGGGCATAGTTCAGTGGGAAATATTGGTGATAGGTGGATGGTTGGATTGGATGATCTTAGAGGTTTTTTCCAACTTTGGTGATTCTATGATTCTGTGATTCTATGAATGTTGTGCACTGTGACTATTCTTCCTTGCAACTGCCCCTGTTCTCTTGCCCTTATTCACTCTAGTTAAAAACAAGGAAACTTGAAATTAATGTAACTTAACTGATGTTAACTCTTCCTCTCTATTCGTATGTTCTATCTCCAGTCCTCTTCCCTTTACTTGACTGGAAAAGCCAGGGATAATTTCTTTTATATATTTGCCAGAATCAAGCATAATGGGATCCGGAAGCCAATTGATTTTTTTTGGACTATAACACAACAGAATTTTATATTAGCGATCTTAATGTACCGGTAGCATGTTAGATCATATCTGATGTCAGAACAGCAGAAGTTGTCTCTTCATGGTCCCTATACTTAGAATTACAGTGCGGCATTCCCGCCTGGCAAGTGTCAAACTGGAGAATATGAAGGCAATCACATATATATGTAAATGAAGTAATTGTGACTGTTTATCAACTTTCTGTTCTTCTTAATTACAGAGTAATCTTCATCCATATTTTGCATAAACAGCTACAACTACATTTATTTTTTTGAAAATACTATGGTCAATTAATTTTAATTAACTGTAATGCATTTTTCAGCTGCTATTTTTTTTTTTTTCCCTAATAACTTCTTGTTCTCCCAGCTTTGTTTAACCCTCAGGATTTTCTCTAGCTTTCCATTCAAATACTGATGAAACTTAACACTGGTTAGTTTTCATATCTGACAAGATCATAACTTGATGTGTACTGCTATCCATTAAGAATCACTTAAGGCAATTGCAGCTACCGCTGTAACATGATAAACCTGACAATAGACTGTTAGTTCAGAAGAATCCAGTAATTTCATTTATTTCCCATTCTTCAAAACATCTGCAGTGACGTGAAAGAAATGTCAAGTTAAAAATAACAATTCATGGGTCATGTTATCTACCGCCGTTTCATTATATTATGTCTGTGAGCAGATGAAAGCTGCTTGGGCATTCAGACCTTAGGTGAGCTGGCAAATGGAGAAAAGCTTAATCTGATCCATTTTAAGATTATCAGTTGTTCAAAGACCTACAAAGAGTCTCCGTTTTCCCATGTACCAAAATGAAAACACAGGACAGTCTGCACAACATGGGGCAGGCAGATGCAGGTGGGCTGTGCTCGTGGTCTGAGCCTGCAGGGTCTGCACTAACTCAGAGCCAGTGGCTAGCATGGTGCTGAAGGTGGCTGGTGACGAAGTTGATACACCAGCTCATCCTCAGGATCATGACAGTGTGGCTCGCTGTGTTTTGCATGAGAACCGCATTGCAGCCCACAAACCGTGCCCATCTACGCTCTCACGTTATGAGACGCCTTAGCTGTAGAAGAGCAGCTGCAATAAAGAAAGGCTCTCCAGCCCATTCTAAACACCTTTTTCCCAATGCTGAAAGCCTACTATTACAAAACAGCTGCTTTATCATTTATAAAATATAATAAATGAGTGAAAATTGTAGACTTGGTATTATGACAAAAACAAAGAGGAATGCACAGATAACTCCTTTCGCATGCTACAGATTTATAGAAGTATCTAGGACCACTGGACCTGACAAGCTCATCTTCTGCTCTGAGACACGTGTGTTAAGAAGGAAAGAAAAGTCTCATCCTTATTTCAGAACCACATTGCTTTAAACTAGCAAAACTTTAGGGCTGGTCTTTCTTCTAGGGAACAATTATTGCTTAGTCTTAAGTGAGAGAGAGGAAGCTGATATCTAGCAGAAGAAGGGATATTTCAAGACATCCTTTGCTTTAAGCTATCTGCAAGAAATATGAAGCTTAAATAAAGGAGTGATAAGCACTTTAGAAATCCTGGCACAAAAAGGGACAGACAGTCAGAGATATAGACGATTATAGGTGCCCATTTCAGAATGTATCCACCTAATGTCGCTGCCCAGCATTTAGGAAGAATGGAACTCATATATAAGAATGACACAGGTAATAAAAACTGAAAACACTCTCAAGGAGAGAAAATCCATAGACAGAGGAGAGTTTCACCAAGGTGTGTGTGTGTGTATGTGTGTGTCTGGGGGATGTTTCTTTTTTATCCTTTTTTTTTTCCTGAAAGCATCACGTCTGCAGCTAGTGGGTTGAATGCATGCACAAATTAAGTTTACAGATTTCATAAAGCAATTCATTCTGCTTGAATGTAATAGCAGTAATTTTTCATGTAAGTCAGCAAAATACAATCCATAAAGGAAAAATACTGCCCTTACTTCAAACTCTATTGTTCTTATTCAATCCAAACGTGAACTGGAGCTAAATAATTTACTGTGTAAATTTCATTTTTAATTTTATGCTATTCCAAAGAAAAGGGTGAGAGAAAGAGAGAGAGAAGCTTCAAAGCTTTAAATCCTTGTATCCTAATGTCTCAACAGTAAAATAATCCAAGGCGCGTGCTTCAGCAGAAATGATTGCTGGGATCTATAATAGGATTGTTATAACTCAATAGCGTTTTATAAATTTTTGATTCACTCTGAGTTTTTGACAGCTGGCCAAGTTCCAGTTTTTATCTGATCATCTTTGCATTAATAATACATTACAATAAGTTTCTCTGAGAAGTGGCCACTTTTTTTCTCACTGAACGCTTTACTTTTGCCAGCATAATATTGACTTGGGTTTATAATCAATTCCTGTTTAGTTTGATCATGCTTAGCATGAAACTGAAATATTTGATGCTAGACAGCTGCCAATACAAATGTCATCATTGTTCTAGTCTAACGAATTCCGTCGGTTGCTAAATGATCCTCCGTGCAGGTTGCAATACGTAATGGAAGCCAAAGCTTCAAAGGCATTGGGATGTGAGTAATTGTACTCACATGAGACTCCCATTCCACTGCCTCAGAAACACTTCCTCCCAGCAAGACCGTCCATTTCCATACAGCAATCCCCTGAGAAACCTGTGGCTTGCTCACTGACTAGAAAGAATCAAAACTATACCTTACTACCTAGGCAAAAATACAGAAGGAAAGAAAAAATCTCAAAAAATAGTTTAGTCACCTTCCCCAACCTTCTCTGGAATGTATGAAAATTAATTCTGAAGATGAAAAAATCCCATTAGAAAAGGACATATTTCTCACGAAAAAGAATTTTCAGCAAAATGAAAGTCACGTATTTTTATCTTGCTACATAATCATAATATTTACACATAGATTAATTATGCTTGATTGCTATCAGGAAACAAAATAGTTCAAGAAATATAATTGTGTACCTAACTCAGTTAACATGCTACCTAGATACTTAGTACCCACTGTGCCATCCGACATGGCAGCATGATGTTTAGAAAGCTCAGACCTGGCATGTACACCCTGGAATTTTCTCACCAGGGAAGTCCTGTAGGTCTCTTTTTGCCTTTAAAGCTTACGGAACAGCTCTCTGATAAGTCCAAGCTCAGAGGAAGGACATAGAATCACAGAATCATGGACTGCCTTAGGTTGGAAGGGACCTTAAAGATCATTGAGCTCCAAGACCTCTGCTGTGGGCAGGGTTGCCAACCAGTCGGTCTAAGTTGAGGGAAAGAGATTACTTTGCCTATCAGGAAAAGATGAGCATGCACAGCTCTAGAAATCCCATGATGGTAATCAACAATTTGTGCTCTGAGGAAAAGGATTGCATTGCTGCAACCTCACCTCTTCTTGTTTTTAATGAGAGTGGTGCGAGTGACATTTCTCGAGCACCAAAAAGAGGACCACCATGTGAGAATCTACCTGGGAAATATAAACATTGGAGTCTGGCCTAAATGAAGTTGCATGGTGGTCCATCTGCTTGAAAGGCAAAACAAGCCCACAGAAGCGACAGAGGCACAGAGCAAATGCCAAATACCCTCCCTGGTCCTCACAGTGCTGCCTTTCCTGACACAGACCACGCTTTGACTCTGGCCCCTTGTGTGTGTCTGCAATTGATAACGTGTGCTGTTCAGCTCATGCCCAACTAAGATCTCCAGAAAAAGTGAGGAAAAGGAAAACAGTCATATGTAGTGACCACAAACCAATGAATTTTTTATGTCAAAGGATGTCTCAGACATAAAATCACTCCTGACATCCAGCCTAGTTTTATAATTAATCATTACCTTCAGAGTGTCCCCTTTAAAAATGATAACATGGAAATGTGAGTTTATATCTAAATGCAATTACATATAATATTTGTTGCTTAATATAGTAAATTTCTCCTTTTTCCCAGGCAACAGGCAATTGCTCTGAGAAACACAATATGTGTGAACCACCAGGCAATACTTTAAAGCACTGCATACATCTACAGTGTCCCTGTAGCAATGACACTGCAAAACCTAACATAGCAAATATGGCCTTTATGAAAGTTATCTCCTTAGATCTGATCATTAGAGATATATTTTCAGAAATATGTTGCATCTTTCCTGAAACTTAAATCTCTTTCAGAAAAGCACATGAAATTCTGTTTCTGAAAACTAGATGGCTTATCTATGGAAGTCCTGTGGCACATGACAGAACTGTGCCCCAAGTCTCAGCCTTAGTGATCTCGAAGAATGAACTCCTTTTATACAGTTTCATCTCACTTGGGGCAAACAAGGAAGACGAGAACGAGAGTTTGCTGCAGCTGCTATCTCCTGCCTGGAAGTGGCTGTCAAACAGCTTGAAAGGGAAAGAAGACACAAAAAGGCGAGTGCAGGGGGAGCCCATCAGATCAAGATGCTAAGAAGCAACATTTAATTGGAATTAAAATTGAAAAGAACTGGGCACTGACCTTCTACTTTTCTGATGAATCAGTACATCTATGATGAATCAATTAATGGTTAAACAACAGAAATAGAATTCAAATGAAACAAATAAGCCTTAACATAGACATCAGTGAAAAATTTGTTCTGGGATGCTGCAAAACCAGAGCTCATTATTTTTAATGCATGCTTTCCATTTGCTTGAGGTGGGCTTCCTAGTCCTCACGTTGGGTAAAGGTGGCAGATGGATGGGTCTGCAGAGATTGCTGAATGCGTTTGAATGACACATGGGACTGATTTAAAAATTACCTTTTGTCTCACCAAACAAGAGAAAGATGACAGTTTCAGATTCACTCACATCACTGTTCTTTTGCAAATCCACAGCAGCAACTCCATCACTGATAAAGTATATAACCCTCCCCATTCCAACACAGGCAAGTATAACTTACATGGCAGCAAAGGGAGTCTGGAAGCAAGAAATGCAACCCTGGTTTCCTTTCTGACAGCATAATTTGTTTCTTTCAGATTTGAAAGAGAAAATGGACAGGAAAGAAAAAATTAAAATTCTTTCTCACAGTCCTGCACATACAAAATGAGAAATATGATCCCTATGCAACCAAGCACATGGAAAATGATTGTATTTTTCTAATACAAAAACAAAATAAAAACGTATCTCAACCGTGGCTTTGCAAACTCTGATTTGTTTATACCTTCTTCCAATGGGAAGGATGATGTGGTTTTGTTTGTGCTTTCCACTGAAGCATCAAAAGATGCAGCTAATTGGTGTCCTTCTGCCTGTGAACTGTCATTATGACTTGAGCTAGAAGGCTGATACTTTGCAGTATCTTGCACAGAGGCATTCTTTTGTTTTCACCATGGGGAAGAGAAGTGACCAGAAATCCCAATAGGCTGCAAAAATGCATCAGATGTAAACTTGAAAAATATAAGCAGGAATCATTAAAAAGTACAACAGCACTGGTAATCACTTTTCCACTTTACCAAAGAATAAAGAAGTTTTGAGTTCTGTGCACGTGTTTTTTCCCCTACTGAAACAATCATTCTTCCATTAATGTACGGCTGTCAGGACATTGTTGGTTTGTTTTTGTGATTTCCAACCACAATGGATGTTTGAGGCTCTGTCCAAGCATCTTGACACCTAATTTTCTCTGACAACAATCATTCCTGTCACAAATGCCAGTGGAGAATGTTACAATGGAAGAAAGTGAAATTCACTGCTTTCATAACCACATGGCATTGTTACAATGATTGAAGGTCAAGCATCAGGAGTACACAGGGTTTTGTGTGGTTGCAGCAACAATAACAATGAGTGGCTGATGCCCAGGAAATCACCTTTTATTGTTTCCTTTTGTGTTACACATATCCTTGTGTTTTACTGTAGACTAACCTGACCTGTTGTGTGATATGTGCCATCTGAAAATCGATATCATGGTCTTTGCTCCTTTCTCTGTACCACTGGTCAAACAAAAGAAAGGCGTCTTTTCTTTCTTTGTTGGTTTTGTTGTTTTTTTTTTTTTTGGCGAGTTCATCTGAGCTGACCCGGTGGGTATTAAAATCTCAAAAGAAGGTTGCTTCCATTCAGGGGAAACGCATTCAAAACACGGTGAGATTCTCATCTATTAAATGCGAAGCTGACTCATGCGGTTGGGGAGGGGACCCAAACCCAGATACTTATCAGAAGAATATCACAAGTTCTCATCTTTGGCCTGAGGCAACGTGGGCATTTCATTACATCAGTGCATCTCATGGCTTTTTGTTTATAATGACACTGCCATATCTCAGGATGATCCCTGCTTGGCTGTAAATCACACCTCCCCCAGCTTCTGACTCAGACAGCAGCCCCTGAGCACTTGAGAGCGACAGACAGAAACCAAAGTGTTTTTCAGCCACAGAAATGAATATTTTTAGTTGCAGATACTGGACAGAGGCTAAGTTCGTTTCCCAATCAAGTCAAACCAGTTTGTCATTTTCTAGTGTCAAGCCATATACATGTAGGTCCTTGGTTTTCCATGTTCATGGTGTCTGGGGAAGGCAGTAGCTGTTAAATGCACACTTTACACTTTTGGTCACAGGTGCTGGGAATCAGATGATTCTCTACAGAGATGCAGAGGCTGTATCTTTTTCTCCTTCATATTTCTTGCTCATCTTCTTTGTTCTCATAGTTTCCTGACACTGGCACCAGCATTTCCACTTTAAATGGTGCTTTAACATGGATATTCCCCTATGTCTGTCATTCTTCCTTGGACTAACATTTGCATGGCAGATGGTGCAAATGGCCCAGCAAATATTTACTGGATCAGTGTTAGGAAATAAAAGAAAGGCAAAACAAAACAAAACAAAACAAAAACACCCCAGCTGCCAGGCTGATGACTTTTTGGCACCATATCGTGTGGCACCAGTCACCAGGATGGGCAAAACACCACGGGAAGATAATTGATGTTGAACTTGCTGGATTTTTAATATTGATTTTTGAATCTTGTTGCTTTCAGCACCCCCACAGGGGAGGTACAAGGACGGGAACCTTTCTCCTTCCTTCACAGATTCTGCCTTTGTCTCATTGCTTCAGTGTAAAAGAAGTATTATCAAAGATTAATAGATTCCCACTTCAAATAAAAAACAGCCATAGCTATTACTAGAATCATATTAATTACAGAAAACCATTTGACTTCCCTGCAAGCGGAGTCTGGTGAAATTCTCATAGCAAAGTCTGGGATAAATATACTAATGATTTAAACAGTGATAGAAATATAGAGAGAAAATCAAAGTTCAAAGTAACCTATTGGACGCTGCTCAGGCTTTTGGAGGCACTTGCTAGGCATATCAGAGAACGAGCAGTGAAGTATCTGCACAATGAAGTTGATATATTTCGCCTTTTAATTTCCAGGTCCCTGACAACCACGATTCCTCTATTTTGGCCTTTTCTTGGTAGTTCAACTCATTGGGAGAACAATAATGAAGGATGGGAAAGTGCCATGAATTCCAATGAAGAAAAAGCCCTATTTCCTACTACCTTAATGCTCTGTGTGGATGCAGAATCGTTGCAAATTTTATTATTATCCAAACAGAGTTATTTTCTAGTGAGTTTGCATATTCCATATTTTAACAAAAATCATTCTGTTAATATTCAAATGAAAAAAAAAAAAAAGGAAAATGGAAAAAAGAAAAGCCAAAAGTATCTGGGCAACACGTCTGAAAAGTACTTCTGTGGGTGGTGAAAGAAAGATCTGCAAGTAAATGGGACACAGCAGGAGTAGATGGAGGCAATTTTTTTGGAAGTCCAAGCCATCTGAAAATCAGATTGAATGTATTATGCAGTTCATTTTTAATTGTAGTTGCAATCTAGAAATTTTTTAATAAAGTCTTTGAACATACCGATATTTTAAGGAGAACATATTTTTCTTCTCCCATTAGTCTTTCTGGAAAGACTCATTTTCTCTTTAAGTCTAAACACTGGAAAAAGAGGAGAATGTATACACAGCAAATATCAGGCAAGAGAAGAAAGAAAATTCAGTCTCTTGTAATTGTATTTTGCCCATTTATCTTGCACTGTAAACTATGAACTAAATGAGAATATTTTGTGAATCAGAAAAGAGAAAAACAACACAGTCCTGATTAATCTAGTTCACCCAAAGTTCTCTCCTTGATCTCATGGCATTTCAGAAGGCAGTGTTCATTGGTTGCCAAGACTAAACAAATATCATTTTATCCTCAGTGTCAAAAGAGGAGTCGAGAGTTTTTCCATAGGAAAACTGAAGTGACTTCAAAATCTTTGCACAATGTCCATGGATGATAGGACTTTTATTGGGTCCTCTCTCCAGGAATGCTTGTATGACTTTCAAACAAATCTTGATTTGTTAAACTTATGCGCCTTAACTGCAAGCCTGGGAACATCTGAATTCATATCTGAAATCTGACATACTCCAAATTTCAACATCAGACATGGGCATCTATAAACAATGAAAAAGTTAAGCTACAAATACTGTTCCAGAGCAAAACTTTGTACTCCTGTCCCAATAAGTGGATTCATATAGTCCAGAAAGAGTACGTTATTGGCATATGGAGATCAAAATTCACAAAAACATCAGTGAGAATGATTTATGTAACGACACAAACTCACAGACTGGGACCACAAATCTGGAGAAGATGGACTGGGATATTAAAAAAGCTTGGAGGTCATGACCAGTAAAAATAAATTAAAAATAAGTAGTAAAAATAACAAAGACCATTTGGCTCTGAACCTCAAACCCAACTACCTGCTAATTAAAAATTTTGTCACGTGGTTCTGGGTTTTCAGGCATTCTCATCTTAGACACCACTAATTCTTAAGCCAATCTCAATTTAGATGAATTTTCTGCTGATCTTCAGCAAACTGATGCAGTTAAAAAAACGTACAGTGACTTACCCAACTGGTCTCTACTGATTTATTAAAAAAACTCATCAAAGTTCAAGTAATTTGTCAATGTTTTAATCTTTCTCTAGCAGCACACCAAAAAGAGTCTTTCTGCCATCATTTCTTCCATTTCCTCTCAGTGATTCCTAAGCAGAGGCTAATCTCTGTGAAGCACCTGCAAGCTGCCACCTTCTTAAGCCAAGAAATCCACCAAAGGATATTGGATATTGAATTTCACTGGGCCGGGATAAAGTATCACAGTATCACCAGGTTTTTATTTTAACTCAGTACTTTTATGTGGTAAACAGCAGAGGTTAAGGAAGAAAAGAGAAGATCCAATTATTTTTTTTTTATATAGACAAAAGTGGTTTAAAACTAAGTGTTATTAGAAACAGGTATGCTACGAAAGGCTTTAGAGCTTAATATGCCAGCAAAGAGTACAATATCTAAAGTATAAGTGGTTTTAGATTTTGTAAGCAAATCTGTTCATTTCACCATTATGAAAGCAGCCATAAAGTCATTGGCCAGCTCCTCAGCTGGTGGGACTTGGCAAAGCTGTGCTGAAGCCCATGGACCTATTTCTGGGGAAAGATTCAGTCTTGTTTCATTACATATGCTTTGTTTCTCTGGACACAGGACTTTCTATATGCATCCCTACACATGGAAGTCTGATTCCTACATATATATATAATGTACATTCACCTGAATTCTCCTGTGTATACAGATATATATACTACAGGAAAGACTGCTCACAGTTTCTGTAGCTGAAAGTGTCTTGTAGAGAGAGCACTGTGCTTTCACAAAGCAAAGCTTACTGCTCTTTCAGAAGAACTGCAGTTTTCTTTGCGGAATTGCCACCCCAGATTGCAGTTTTTTGAAATTTTCAGCCACAGCATTCAGCAAATAAGATGTGGGGAGAAAATTCTTTTGCCTTTCTTGAGACAAGGGTCTCTCATGAATGGATGGAGGAGAAAGCAATTCAAATGTATGCAAGCACTGTGGATAAGTTGCGATGTTCAGGTCCCTGCCTATAAGAGGGGTTCAACTGACCCTGTTCTTCCCAGGGTATTGTGAAGATTCATTAAAGTTTGTAATGTATTTAGATAGAGTGAGAAGAACTACAGAACAGTTGAGTGGCAAATGAATAATTCTGTCTTTAGAGCCATGCCTGAGCAGTGTGCAGTAAATAAGGCCTGGGGCCAAATGCCAAGCAATGAGGATAAAAGAACATATTGAATAGCTGCTCATTAAGCGAACATCATCCATCCTGTGCCCTGCTGAAGCAGGTGTCCTGGGGAAAAGTAATAGTATGCAACCTTGTAATTAAAACTGTATCATAATGCATATTCACCAGGAGGCAAAATTAAGGATGCCCTGAAAAATTCACTCTGACATTGCCTAACTTTTGGACACTGGACTTTGCAACTTTTATGTTCTTTTGCCTCATACATATAATTTTTTATTTTTACTGTTTTCTGTATTTCAGGAGGTAGAGACATGATACCAGATAGCAGAAGAATTTCTTCAAGCCAATAGGTTGAAGCAAAAGCAACTGCATGTGTCTAAAGAGCACAGAGCAGTGTGAAAAGGAGGAGATTTAACTTATAATCTGTAAGCAAGATAAAGGAACTCCGAAGACCCGGGATCATTAGTCTATGGCCTACACATAATAGGCACTGATGCTCATCCAGGTTAGATCTTGGTACTTACCTTGTTATACCTGGTTGGCAATTTGGTTATATTTCATTACAAACTTCTGCTAGCAGATTTTCTACTGAATAAACCCTAAATTCTTTGACTTCCTCCTACTCATTCCACACTTTTCTGTATATTACCTTTTTTTTTTCTAAATCATATTCATACTTGAATTATCCCAAAAATATATTAAAGAAATATTAAAGAATTTTCCACATTTGTTTTCTTTCCTCAGCTCTCACAGTCTTTTCTCATTTTCTGTCTGATCCACTTATTACCTGCATTTTTTGTCTCTGTTTAACTGATAGTTTGTCTATACCTACGCAGTATGAAAATGACTAAATATAGTGTAGAAATACTTTTATATTTACATATGTATGCACATGTGCAAATGTATATGCATCTTTATATGGATATATATATAGATATTAGAACAATGTTAATGTCACAGAGGCAAAGTCATAGCAGTAAAGTAAGCAACTCCAGAAAGTTGTCCAAATTTAATCCACTCATGATAATTCTTCCTCTTTTCTTTCAGTGGAACTGCTTTTGCCTTTAATGAAACCAAAGTTTATTCCTTTATTGACCTCCAGACATTTAGGCTGAATAAAGGATGTCCCAGTACCTCTGCACCCATAGCCTGGGGTCTGCATATCCAGGGCAGAAAATCCCAACTGGGACTGCTCCCTGGCAACACTGGAAGGGAGGTGACCAGCCCCTGCCAGGGACTCACATGACCCTTCTCAGTGAACCACCCCACAAGCACAAGGATCAAGGAAATCTGGTTGCATCAAAGACTGAATTTAGTCAGTGCTCACCCTATGGGATCACGCTCTGTTTTCCGCACATCAGACACAGCAAACAAAACTATTTCCTTTCCCATGAGCTTCTGCTCATGAAATTTGCTTAGGTGCTCAGCTAACATCATAATTATCTGTTTGTTGTTGTTTTGCCAGCAGTAACAAACTTGGAACAGAGAAAAGCAGGAATCTCTAACTTGCTCGAAGAAGATGGTAAAGACCTAGTAAATTTCTGGCAGGGTATCACATTTCCCCTCAGCTACCCCCAACCCAGCTTGGCTTTTTATTGGTCCATACTTTTCTCAGCTCTAGCCCTAGGTAAGGAATATGTGGTTTCCAGTCCAGTCTAGACTGAGACATCATTTTTCAGTAATATATTCTGTATAAACCATATACCTTATAGGTTATCTGTTTTAGAAATCTTTTAAATCATTTATTTTTAAATACACTGCTTTCCCATCTTCTTATTTATAAAGCAAGAGAGGTCTTAATACTCCAAATGCTATCTTATAGGCCTTGAAAGAAGAGAAAACTTTCTAAAGTCAACAGAATGCCTTTTCTTATACAATGACTCATTAATGAATTTAATTCTGACATCTAATTCTTGTGTTCATTCAGCTCCTTTGAAAGACTCCCTTTTCCTAAAAAAAATATTGCTTGAGGTTAAACCTCAAGAGCTTTTGACTTTCAGCCTCTAAAACAGTTACAGTTTCTAACAAAATGTTGCACATGCTGAGGCTTAGGGCTAGCACAGTGTAAAGGTAAAGCTAGAAGAAAGGAAACAGTGTTGTGCTTTTATTTCTTCAGACAAGTAACTATAAACAGCAGAACTAATGAGGATGAGCTTCCAACATATTTGTGTCTTCTTGGTCTGCCAGGCGGCTTACACAGTGCAAGCTACAAGTGAAGCTTTCCCCGCAGCTGGGAGTCTTGTGTGTATGGCGCGTGAAGAGGACCTGTGCCTGCTCAAGACTTGTTTACACAGATTTGTTGAAGTCTAGCACAGGCTGGACTCGTGCCACAGCCTTCTCTGAAGCGTGAGCCGCTCCAGAAATATCAGCTGTCTTCTGGTCCTGCTGACATAAAACTTAAAGAATTTTACGATTTTTTCCCATCCAGATTATGAAACACAGAAGCACTTCATGCTCTATGATACAAGCACACCATGTACTGGGCTACACCTGAGCTCCAAAATGAAATCTGGACAGAGGGAGGAAAGGTGCATTCCTGTTCAGGGCGATTACTGTAGGAGGATCACAGGTCAGACTGTAAGATGCATGGGCAGGTAAGCATGAACATGTTTGTGAATGCTTTATCTGACCTCCTTGCCTCTACAACATCTCCGATTGAGACTGACTGGCTCACAAATCATAAGATGCAGAAACACACAGAAAACATCACGGAAATTTTATTTCTGGAAGAAATCAGGGTCAAGATACTGCTAGCCAAGAGCATCTTTGATATGCATGAATCCCTGGGAAAGAAACAGTTTAATGATCCAGGTGCTTATCACAAAGTCAATACCTATCCACAGTCTTCTTCAGATATTGGTTGCAGAAGCATCACCAAGACCATTTAAGACTGATCACAAGGAAATCTGAAGGCATAGTTGCAGCTCTACCTTCCCTAACATGCAAGCACTGTTTCTTTTGTCATGAAATTACCCCAGGTCTTTGGGTTAGCTCAGACAGCTTCAACGAGAATAGATAAATATGTAAATACATTAAGCATATCCAGAAGTTACCTCTGAAAACACCATCACTGGTTTAGCATCAGAACATAGACAGCTCACCTGAGATGGCTCCATGCCTCCAGCAGACATCTCAGAGCTCAATGGCTGTGGTGCCAGTGTCATAGCAGTATGTTCTTACACTACACTGGGTATGCTGACAGTCAGGTGATTTAAATATCTTTGAGCCGAGAATCTGCAGGAAAAATAGAATGTACGTAACTCTCCAGTCAGATCTGTTTGTCTTGGGAATCATGATCTCAGACCTCTTGCCCTCCCATGGCCTGATGCCAAGGAACACTTGCCCACCATGTTCTCTCCCCATGACTCTGCTGAATTCACTGCAAATAGCAAAGCTTGTTGCATTTGACAATTTTGATAGTTGCTTGCTTGATATCAGATGAGTGCTCAGAGATAGTTAAGAGTCTTTCCACGCAAAATCAGAAGCAAGGCTTCCTTGTCTCCTCTTTGGCTTTACGATGCTTTATGATACCTGCATGCAGAAGAGGAGAAGGGAGTGATGACAGCAAACAAATGTGAGAGAATGAAGCAGTGCCCAAGTACGTGGCTGGCTTCTCTGTTTTGCAGTCCAAGCTTCCTGTATTTGGAGCAATAAGAGGAATTCTTTCATTAAAGCCATAGAGAAGAACATTTTCTTGCAGCTTGCTTCATCTGATGCCAGGCCCTACAGTGATGGTCTGCTCAAAATTGCTGCTGGCAACTCTGGGAAAACACAGAGATAACAGAAAAAAATCAAGAGAGTGCTGGAGTGGTAGAAACATTAATAATAGTAACATTAATAATAACATCCATCACCCTCATTTATGTTTAACATAAACAGGCAGCACAAACTGCAAAACTGCTGCAAGTTGCCATGAGAAGAGAACTCTAACCTGAAGGGGTAGTAAGCAATAACCCTAATTTTTCTGATGTTTGCAGGTCCTTAGACATACCTATAGGTATATTCATTCTGGTCCGCCACATCCAGAGAAATCAAGGTAGGTTTATCTATTTTTTGTTCACAGTGCAATAAAATGGTAATTGTGTAGCTCCTTTTCAAGATGAGAGGAGTGAAAGGACAGAGGGAATCTTGTGAAAGACCAGTTCAGAAAGTTCAGTTGCTGGCTCCTACACATTTCTTCTTCATGTGAGACCTTTCCAAGAAAGGTCCTTTTGAGAAAAATATCTCTGTTCTTAATAATACCAAATTACAGTTACAGCACATTGAGGTTCCAGTGTAATACAACTTCTACATACCTGCTTAACGATGAGCATTTATTTAAATTGCATCCTTAGTCAGCAAAGGATTCAAATCCCTGATGAGCCTCAAGGACTTGCAATTTTCAGGCTGGAGTATAATACATCTGTGTAGGAAAGAGACCTTGAGAAACAGTAATGTGACAAATGGAATCAGAATCAAGACTAAAAGGTATATTTTAAAATATCAACAGTAATAAGAAGTTATACATAGTATACGAGAATGAATATCTCAGCACTGGGTACTTGGCTATTACTATTCTTCTAACACATTAATAACATCCTTGTCATCTGGACAAGACACACTACAGCTCTATTTTGATAATTCGTCTCCAGGCAAATGGGCCATATGGAACAGAAGTCTAAAGTGTGCTGTGGATGCTGTAGGCCAAATTGTCCCCACCAGGATGTTCATCTACATAACCAGAGAAGAACTTCACAAATGTGGCCTTGGCATTTGCCCCGTAGTAATGAAAATTCACAGTTTGGTGTCAGTAAATGCAGCAAGTGCAAAACACATCCCACACACTGTATTAAAACTCTGAAGGTTTATCATTTTACTGTGTTCAAGGAAAAAAAGACAGAATAAATATCACAGAAGATTTTCACTGGCTGTCCATTGTGTTTCAGGGTTATGAAGTGAAGCTATTTGTTCAGCATTAAGGCATTTCAGTTTAGGTATTGGACACCCCACGGGAGCCTTTTGTGTGTTTATTTATCAAAACGGGGAACTGTGGGCTTTGGAGCATGTGAAAATAGAAAGGAGAGTAACATCTGAATCAGACTTCAGCTTTTCTGAGTGTTTTAAAGCTTTACATAATACTTTATTCAAGATTGTTTATGTATTAAAAGAAACCTAAATGTTGGAAATAAACAAATATATTACCAAAAAGAAATAAATATAGTCAGTAGATGATGAACAGTTTCCTTGCCTCTCAGTTAATTTCTCTCTCTTATATGAGAAATAAGTGAGCTTATACATCAATTTCTGCTTTGAAAAAAAAAAAAAAGAAGAAGGAATTAAATCATAAGTCCTATACCAATGGAAAAAGTTAATAGAAATTTTAATGAAAGTATGAACTACATTGTGTTTGGATTCAATATCCTTGAAGTATAAGGCATTTATCCCCCAGGCTAAACAGATTTTGGTACCATCTACAAACAAGATGCATGATTTTTACAGGCTCTCCTGAAGAGGAGAGTTATTATCATACATTAGATTTTGCTTCTTGATTAAAAAATCATATTAATTAAATGCAATTAAATTAAATTAAATTAAGAGTTGAAGATGCAGCAATCCATTTATTATTATTTTCTCACAGTGTGGGAGACACTCTAATAGAGCGATCACCCTCCCTCCCAGCCTCCCAGTCATGATTACTCAACATCCCTGGAGTACTTGCAGTGACTGTCTACATGGAATAGCCATATTACAGAGGCACTTACACATTTTTATTCTCTTTTGTAAGATTTTTCTTGTGCAAAGAAAACTGATCATGTGGTCTCCTCTTGATCTTTGCGGTCATCTCTCTCTCAACTGTTTTTGCTTTGTTGTGTTGCCTGTGAACTGCCTTTTTTTTTGTCTCATTTTCTCATGTGTCTTTGAATTTCTACAGTGTACTTCACTATAACCACTCTAGAATTCCTGGAAACCCTCTTGAAAAGGACAGGTGTCCTTTCTGATAGGTATTCTTATTGCATCTGTGTTGTATGATCATCATGAGCTCTCAAGAATAGAAGAATGGAATAGATTCCTCAAAGTAAGAAAAAATAAATATTTTGGTCTCTAAGGCAGGAGAGGACATCCAAAAGGCACTTTTGAGTTCATATAGAGGCTCCCGAGCAAGCTTTAAGCAAGTAACTTAAAGCCTGGAGGCCTAGGAGATGTTGGTTCGGGAAAAGGAGCTCCCATGCTGTCAGCGTAAGTTGGCCTGCAGAAAACTGCAACAGGCAGTGGGCAGACTGCTCCTGCACCCAAGCTGCTGCTAGGCCAGCTGTCCTTCTGCCCTAATCTGCATGGGCACATGAAGGCTGGCAGTACAAAATGTGGTGGCTGCCCAACATCTCTTCTTTCCTTTTCAAGAATGTACATCCTCAGAAATTGAGGGGACAGATGGCATGGAGGAAAGAAGGCAGGGTGGCAGGATTTTAGAGGACCTATTGATTCTTCCTTGACTGAAGCAGAATATGAAAACACTTTCTCTGAACACATTGCTGTGTACTTGAACCAACAGATTTGACCTGACCATCCCTACAATTAGACTGGAAAGGATTGTTGTTCACTCCTCTAGTCATTCTCTGGTTCTCGTGTAGGGTCTAAGAAGGGGTTTCTCTTCTTTCAAGATGGGCAGTTGAAGAAAGATGAAAAGACTTAAATAACAACAACAAAAAAAAACAACAAACCAACCAACAAAATTTTCCCCACTCAAGCCATAGAAACTGGCATTTAGGCCAGAAAGTCACAACACTGATAAGACAGTGCAGATTGCCATTATCTCTGGCGTGAAGGAAGGTCTCTGCTAAAACACGTTTGCCCACCAGTAAGGAAGTGGGTAATAAAGTTCTATCTGGGGGACAATTTGGCCTACAGTTGAAGAACTGACAGGGGAATCTAGGAAAGAAAAGATGACGTGCACCAAACAAGGCATTTCTTGCCAGGTAAGTCTCAGAGCAGTCTCATTACACAGCAAACCTGTGATCTTGTTAAAACAAATATATTCTCCATGGATTTTTTTCTTCCTGAAAATATGAGAAAAGGGTATCTATTATTTGGGGTTCTTTGGGAGATTGCAATCCTTCTGTGGGAGAACAAGTGGGAGCTTGAGCAAGATTCCCTACAAAAATAAAACCAGACTCTTCAATGATGAGCACACATGCCCCTAAGCAGCAGGAGAGCCAGTGCTTTAGCATGCATATAATAGAAAATGCAATTATTTTATGCTGTTGTTCTCTCCTTTCCTTCACTGTGCTGGCATCACCCCTTTTCTGAAATGCCTGTTACTCTCAGGAGGATTCACCCCACCTCCACACTCTCACCATCTGTGTGAAACTTCTTCCTATATAATCTGCCTCACTTGTTCTTTATCTTACTTCAGTTCACTGTTGACAACATGTTCTCCCCATTGCCCTCCTTAATTCCTTTTCTTTTCTCTCAGCAATATCATTTTATATGTTAACATTGTTATTTAGTATTGTCTCAGGCTCCTGGATACAGGTTATACCAAAGTAGATGGTGTTGCATTTGCCACAGTATCTGTATACATTACATTTTTATCTCATATAGCAGATTTGTTTCAAGAACATTAAGAAAACGAGTCTGTTCATGATTTCATACTACTGATTCAAGACACACTTTTGTTTTCCTTTCAGAAATTCATGTTGGCCAAATGTCTTTCTTTCTGATATCTCTGGACAGCTTTTGCATTGCGCTCCCTTATGACAGTTTGTTTCAGAAACAGATTAAGCTCTAGTGCAAAATAATCTCTTTATGTTATCCAGTTCACAGAAAATACTAACAGGAACTGTACTGCAAGGAAGATGTGTTCTGTAAGCAGAGTGAGTGGATAAGAGCTTTTCCTCCAATACTTTTATACTCAGAAGCATGGGCTTAGAAAACATTCTTCACCCCAAAGCCAAATTCTGTTCAGGTCTTCAACTTGCTTAACTGTATTATTACTTAGGGTCACACCAGCCTGTAAGTCACAGTAGGAACCATCCAGAACTGACCAGGCTGTTGATTTGCTGACAGATTGGTAAATAAATAGATACACACGGGTACCTGTCCAACCATTCTCTACACTTAAGCCCTGCAATGAAAAGAGAATTTCTGAACCAAGTTTGTCAGTAGTCAGAAACTTCACCAGAACTGGTTCCCTAGTCTTTTGCAGTTCACTTATTTGTGCTGTTGATTAAGATCGGCCTTTTACTCACTACTGCATTTTAAAATAGCTTTAAACAAATAGGGTTTATTTGTAACATATGCTCACACATGAAGCAAAAAAAAAGCTTGCTGGGTGTCCATTAGTTTTCAAAGAAAACTCAAGTCAAAGTGTGCTCCTGAGCCTGAGAAATCAAATTGTAAGCCTTTCAGGAAAACTGCACCATAAAATAGGCCACACAAGAAAATATAATTAAAATGGTTAGTAGTTTTCACTACAGGAGTCCTGTTCTTCTCTCTGAAACACCATCCATTGCTCCTCTATTCATGTGAAATTGAGTCAAATCTGCTACACAACTGCTCCATACTGATAGTTCTTGGACTCATGAAAACATACTCAACTCTATGTTCATCCATCAGACATTTTGCTTCCTGCTGTTCAAGAACCCAGCAAGTACATTCAAAGGAGAATTTTTTATACCCCAGAGGGCTTCCCATCAACATAAAACTCCCCCAAACTAGCACTCTTTCTGAGACCTGTCAAAAGCAAGCAAATATTTACCGTATGGAGATAAAATGTTTAACCAAGAGATCACTCAGTTTTCCACACCAGCAGTTCCTGTGTCTGGCCCAAATTTCCCCCCTTAGAAGACAAGATCTGTATTATGTCCTAAAAACACGTGTTACTGTTAGTGGTTGTGGTGGTGGCTTTTAATGGAGGATGGTAGAAGAACTGGTAGTACACCGCTGAAATTGTAACACACATAAAGCGGTTCAATATATAAACAGTACCAAAGGATAGCAGATCCACAATGGAACATATTGCACCATTTCTAAAAGACAGTGATACTGAGGAAGGAGGGGCAGAGGGATTTAAAGGGAAGATTGCTTTTCTACACAAACACCCTTTTCCATTTCTAAAGCTTTTGCCTTTGAGGTCCATTTATCAACTTGCTTAAACAGTGCGTATACACCTGTAAAACAGAACCTTTCAAATAGAGAGCTCAATATAGAAATAAAAATAACTTACAAATGCAACCAATTCAATAAA
>JANHGO010004397.1:0-24461 GCA_024606505.1 Aquila spilogaster | reverse complement strand
TCCCTCTCCTCTCTCTTTTCCCTCTTTTCCCTCGCGAGTATCTTCTTACATTTTCCCCTCAGTTCCCTCTTTTCCCTAGCCCGCCCGCCGCCGGCCGAGCCCGGGCCCGGCTCCCGCAGCGGCTGTACTCACCGGCCGCGAGCAGCAGCAGCAGCGGCAGCAGCAGGAGGGGCGGCCGCAGGGGCAGCGCCGGGCGGCGGGGTCCCATGGGCAGCTCCCGGGGGCGGGCGGGGGTGCGGGCTCCCGGCCGAAGTGCGTGCGTGCCCCGCTCCGGCAGCTGAGCGCGTAGGTGTGAGCCGGGGCAGCTGCGGGCCGGCTATAAAAGGCGGCTTTCTGCCCCGAGTCAGGCCCCCCGGAGCCGGGGCTGAAGACCACGCTCCGCTGTCCATCTGGCCAGAAGGGAGGAGCTGCCGCCGAAGGGCTGCGGAGGGAGCGCCGGGACCGGTCACTCGGGCAGCGGAGCGCCGGGCAGACGCGGAGGGAAGCCTGGGGCCAGGCTGTCTGCTGGGCTGCGGCGCGGGGGCCTCCCCGCTCGGGTAGCCGTGATCGCTCTTTGAATCACAGCTCTCCCTAGATAACTTAATCCGGACCCGGAGAGGCAGGACGGCAGAGAGCTGTAACTTATTCTAGTGGTTAGTTATAACCAGTGCTGAATACGTGCGCTGCACCTGTAGTCTCAGTTTGCCAAACTTCATCTCCCAGTTGCTGCTTTTCTTGGAGGACTAAAGAACAACCAACTCCCAAACTGGTTATGGATATTTGTAGCTCGATCGAAATAACTTTTTAGCCTTCCCTCAACCAGAGAGAGTCCTATACTGAGTATTTTTTTTGTACATTGTGGGATCTCTGCGTATTTTTCCATTCCCTTTCCAACTCTCGTACTATTTCGTAAAACCTACAACTAGATGCCATATTGCAATCGTAGCTTCACTGCTCCTCTCAACACACAGACAATACCGCTTGCTTTTATGTGATTTTTTCCTTGCTCATATGTTCCAAGTATTTCATCAGACCTTTTATAATTGCACTGAAACCAGTGCATTTCCTGTCACTTGTGCAAGTAATCAGGACCCCTGAAATTTCAGGTATTGATTTTTTTGTGTGTCTGTTTTGTTCTGGGTTTTTTTTAAATATTATTATATTCCGGGATATGACCCCCATTGGATCCCATTGAGGCATACACTGCTAGGATAAGGAAGGAGAGAGAAAAACAAAGGGTTTTTTACCAAACTTACCAAGAACTTCTTGGTCATGTCATCTTACTATTGGAGAGCAGCTGGTAGGTTTTTTTGTAGTGAATGGTATTTTCATCAAAGAAGTAAAATGTTTTTTTCACATGCATACTGAAGGATAATTCGACTTTTGCATTAAAATGCTTTGCTTTCTGCGTTATATCATTCCTCTTCAATCAGAAGTAGAAAATCGTACGTGGTCTGATTCCAAAAGACAAAAAGCATGCACAGACAGATCAGATTTGGTTTTGTTATGCTCTCATTAATCCACGCTCTATGAAATGTTTGTGTTGGCACTGAAATTAGGGTAGCGTGGGATAAATGTAGAAGCACATCAGTTTAAGGTAGGATATTAATATGCCTTTGTACACCTAATATACCTTTGTGCAACTACATGCAGAACACCAGAAATGGTACGTTAGCCCAGTCAAAACTGTGCATGGTGCTTGAACAAGCAGAAGGGATCATGGTACGGACTTGACAAACCAGAAGAAAGCAGGGTTTCCAGCTCAAGAGCTTATATTCTGCAAAAGGACAAAAGTTGTTGGAGGCTTGCTGTGTGACCGTGACTTCCTGCTGATCGATGCCAAGTAGCTTCTGATACAATGTGCTAGGATATGCTGCCAGCTAGTCTTTCTATCTCCATCTTTCGGGTCTTACCAGCATAGTGGACCACAGCTACCACTGTGTTTCCCAACAGAGCCGGACTGGAATACTAGCGAAATAGGATCTGTGGCAACCATAAACGTTGTCAATGACCCTGAGAAGTCTTGGTCATGTACAAGTCATAATAGAAAACCCATTTATTTATGACAGATTTTTTTAAATTTATTTTTAAGATTTTGTTGCTACTGCCATCAACTGGGTCAAAGCAATTTTCCTGTTACTCATGGAGTCACATCGCTAATTACTGCTACTCTGTTTTCATACTGTCACTTATACTGCATTTGTTTACTGACTCTTCCGGTCAATAAGTCACACCTATTAGAACATTTTAATAGTGTTCAACAGCAGTTTAGTGAAACTTCCAGTTGAACAGTATCCCATCCAGCATACCATTGGATATGACAATGAAAACAGTATCCAGGGGAGCAACATGAATTACATTTCATGTTTGTTCTTCAGGAGACTGACTGATGCAATGTGTTAGTGCACTTGATGTTGGATTAGTGCAGTTGACATGTTTTTCTCTGAAGGAAGGAAAGTAATCTTAAAACCATTGAAAAATCAAATGAGACTGAAATGTTCAGACTACAGCTGCCTCTATCAGAAAGTAGACAAAAAATATATGAAGTGATGAAGTAAGAAATGCAAGCCAGGAGTTCTATTTCCTACAAGCTGAAGTTCAAAGGAGAACATCTAGTGAAATTGGGGTGGGGAGGTAAGAAAACTGATCGAAAAAAAATACTTTTATCGAGGAGGAGTTAGGTTGTCCGGCTAATTGCTGTGGCATACGGCTAAGAAAATATACTAGTAACAGATTGGAAGTTACTATGGATTACAATGATAGTGATTTTTTTAAAAATAAGATTTAAAATTCCTTTTAGATTTTTAAATAAAAACTTATGTGGCAGTGCAGACCTGTCATATTTGCTTTTTGTAGTGTTCCTTTTATCTGAAGTGTCTGGTAATTGGTGTAAGTCATATGTGACAAACGGCATTTTCCTTCTTACGGATGAATTCTTTCTTTTTGTCAACTGGAGCTGTGCAGGGGCAGGGAGAAGCATTTACTTTTCAAATATACTTTCTCAAACAAGGTTGCATGTGCCTAATCATTGCTTAATTAAAGTTGGTTTTAAATCTGAAGAATAGATTAATATAATGGAGACACATAGTTGTACTGAGGAACATTCTCACAGCATAACAATATTATGGGCAAACTTGTTAAGTTAGCTGTAAAAGCCTCATTTCTCAGTGGCTGTGATTCTGTACATGCAGGAAGATGATAAAGTATATTAATCCAAAATGTTAAAATGTTGATGGAAAGCACTAGAATGGTCTAAAATATGGCTAATGTAAGTGTAAGTTATCCACTTCCCTGTGAGCAGGGGAAGGTAGTGATTTTGAGAGCAGCATAACAGTATATTTACTGCTGACTAAACAGCTGCAAAGCTGTATTTTTCTAGTAATAGAAGTTGGTTCCATTAACACTTTTTATTTAGTAAGAACAGTTATTTTTACTGAGAAATGAAAAAACATTGACCACCTACCTTGGTCAAATTTATATATACTCTGCATTTAACTGTTACAAAGAACTGTAGTAAAGATGACAAGTATAGAATTACTAGGGTCTGTAGGTATCTAAGCGAAGTCCTACAAAATTAGGATCCTGCTGCATTAAGTATGTGACAATTAAGCTATATGACATATTTGCTGCCCCACTGAATTAATGAACTACTAAAGAATGGTGAAAGAAATTATTTTCCCATTGTTAGAGATGGAAATGGAGGTAGGGTGATTTGCTCAAGGTGCTATATGATGGCTGTAGCAGAGCTAGGAAACTGCACCTTGGTGTTCTGCATCCCAGCTTAAGTCCCAGACTGGGTTCTTCTGTGGCACTGACACCTGGAGGAAAATAAGGAAAGAAAACACATGCCTCACTGTGAAGGTATCAGAATAATTAGAATTGAAAAGCTGCTTCCCAGCAGTAAGTCAACTGACTGTATTTACTTGATTGCTATACTTGGCAAATGTTGCTAAGTTACCCCACATTTTCTTAAACATCAGATTGGGACACAGGTTTGGCCTGGAATACATCCCTTACAAGTCTGAGTTCCTTCAGATACTGAATGTCCAAGTAGTACACCATCAAATTCTTTATCATTGTTATCTTCATTAAAAAAAAAAAAAACCAAAACAGCCTTACTTATTCAAGTATTTGTTTGGAAACATTCAGTGCCTTTATTCCTATTTTTAGAGGTTTGGCTGGCTGCCTTCCTCTTTCATGTCCTTCCATCTTCTCTTAGCTCCTTTCCACAACCAGTGCTTCCTGTTTACCAATGTTTTCTTCAGCTCGTGTTGTTGGGGATGTTGTTCCAAAAACTACGAGAGTTATAAAGTGTAGTTTGGAGAGACAAGCTCCATGTGGAAGATTAGAAAACATTCTGTTAAGCCATTTTATAGTATTTTCCAATGTACTTGGTATTATCTCAGATCTATTTCTAGCATACAGAACAAAATCCGACTTTAAGACTATACCATCCCATACTATAACTTGTAATGTCTTTGGTAATAGTAAGCCTATGAGTAGCATAGTATGTTCTGAAAGAATTTGGGGGACCATGTTTGTAGCGTTGTCCTTTATATGCCCTTTGGCAGCAATGTTACTCTGTCCATTCTGCAAAAATACTGTGCTAGTGTGTAGCTGCCCTTAACAGACAGTTGTGTGCTGGAAAGGCTGTTATTACATAAATGTTCTTGAAACTGGTTTACAGTTATAATGTATGCAGACGAGCTAAATTACTCCTACAGTTTTCTTTTTTCATCTGTCTTTTTTTTGGCTTTGTTCTGTTCCAGATTCTACCCTCTGCTCCTTAAGTATAATGGCTGCTAGCACAAAGTCCTTCCTGTGCATACAATCATCCAGGCAAATAACAAGATTGCAAGTATGTTCTTGTACCATGTATATACTGATGCAACTCTGTCCATTTTTATGATATGGAAATACATGCTCTGTCTTTGAGCAAAGCCACAGACTGGAAGATTCTGGGGAAGGACTCTATAATTTCTGGCTTGCTTAGCTCTTAAGTTTTGAGAGTCATCTCTGCCTTCCAGTAGATTTCTTACACGCTGTAAGTCAAGTTCTACATTTCAGCATTTGTACCCAAAAAAAGACCCAGGACCTGCTGCTTGTGGAACCTAGGGCTACTTTTTATTTTTATATCTAGAGAAGAAGAGCCTTAGCAATGCAACTCTTGCATTTTTGTAAAACAAAATTTGAAATCTCTAGCATATCTCTGGATGGATCTTAGACTTGCTTTCTTCTATATAGTTTACATCAACTTGGATTCTTGAAATGACTGATGTAATGACCAGGATGATGGAATAGACTGACCTCTCAGCAAGTTTGTGGGTGATTGAGGGGAGTGCTTGATACACTGACGGGCAGGGCTGCTACTCAGATGGACCTAGTTGGACTGCAAAAAAGAGCTGTTGGGGACCTCATGAAGTTCAGCAAAGGCAAACGCAAAGCCTTGCATCTGGGTTGGCATAAACCCATGCAGAAGGACAGGTTGGGAACTGACTGAATAGAGAGCAGCTTTGTAGAAAAGAAGCTGGGTGTCATGGTGGACAAGTTGAATGTGAGTCAACAGTGTGCTCTTGCAGCAAATGTGTCCAGCTGCATACTGGGCTGACTATAACTGGTAGGTTTGAAGGGAATTGATTCTTCCCCTCTATTTGACACTTGTGAGACTACATCTGGAGCTCTGTGTCTCATTTTAAGAAAGGCATGGATATACTAAAGCAAGGCTAGTGAAGGCCACCAAACTGTTCAGAGGGCTGCAGCTCACGACACGCAAGAAGAAGCTGAGAGCTGGATTTGCTCAGGTTTAAAGAAGATGATGGTGAGGGGAGGTTGTACTGCTGTCTACTGCTTCCTAATGGAATGATGTAGAAAAGATGGAGCCAGATTCTTCCCAGTGATGCACAAAAGGCAATGAGCACAAGTCACAACATGAGAAATTCAATACAGGAAACAACTTTTTTTTTTCTTTTTTTTTTTTTTTTCCCTACAAAGGATCGTCAAGGACTGAAACAGCTTGCCCAGAGATGCTACGGAAACTCCATCCTTACAGATAGTCATAGCTCAACTGGACATGGCCCAAAGCAACCTGCTTTAATGGAACCTGCCTTGAGCAGAAAGTTGGGCTGCAGACTTGCAGAAGTCCCTTACGACCTACGTGAGTCTATGATTTTGTGATGTGATAGCAGATAGCTTCAAACTAGCAGTTCCACCCTGCCAGGGAAAGAGACTCCAATACCACTTTTTCTTTTGCCTAAAGGTTTTCATGAAACTATGCCCTGCAGGCAGGGAAGGCAGTAGGCCTGTTCTACTGCAATAACAAATTCATTGATAATTATTTTTTCCATGTATCACCAACTAAGATATGCAAATGCACAGGGGAAATAATCTGTACTAAATTAAAAGAGAGTTGAGACTTTGTTTGCCTACTTTTATTATCTATAAGACAGCTTTGTCATAAACAGAAGCAGTGCCCTTTTCATTAAGAACTACTTTCCTACCATTTTAACTCCCTGTTCGGAAATTCCATTTCTATGCCTTTGTCCTTGTTGACCATTTCTGAATCTTCTTCCAGTTCTATTTTCACCGAGATGGGGGGGAAGCTGCAGAATTGTATGCAGTATTCAAGGTGAAGCTAGAACATGGATTTATAGAGACTGTGCAGACTACGTTGCACTAAGAGGGAAGAGACAGAAATGCACATATTATGATTTTGTGTAACTTTTCCTTTTAGTACATCTACTGGCTCTTTGTTGTCTCTAAATGTTTTAAATCGCTTAAAAATAAAATGCAGATTTTTCTTACCTGTTTATTTGTTCACCTCTTACTGTTTTGTTCTTCATCCTGTCGATGGTACAATGCCCTGTTGTTCTGGTCTGCTTGTATTACAGCTTGCTTTCATGACCTTTCTGTTCATGATGTCTGCTTCCTCAGCTCTGAAGAGTTTTATGGCAATTGGACACTTGGCAGAGGATAAAACCCCCAAGTTATGTGTCCATCAAAGGAAAGGTGAGTAGAATGTAGCCCTTGTCTGTTTCAGGCTAATCAGCACAAGACCTATCTATCTTTAAACAGCTTAAATGCCATCCAGCCTGCTTTGGGAACTGGGAAGTTACTGAATGTATTGTTGAGAGACAAAAAAACCCTGGAAGTACTGAGGGATGGGGAACGTTGGGATTAGCTAGGGAACTTATGAGTAGCAAAGAAATGAATACCAGAAATCTGGTATCTTAAGACACATGGGATCAAAAACGGGCTCAGTAGTGCTGAAGAACTGAGTATGTGTCACCTGTCAAGCACGCTCTGGATATCTTTATTTGCTGTTGGATTGTCTCCCATGTTTACTCTTTGCTTTTGCAGTGTGGTTGGGATGAGGAGTAATTGAACCAAAGAACTGTCAGCACTAACATCATGATTTGCTATACCTGAAATAAACCAGACACTTCCAAATCACTCAAAAAATGTAATAGTCATTTGCTTAGGAGTATGCATAAAGCGCACAACATACAGGTCTATGTTCAGTAAAATGTTTGCTTAACTGCTATTGTTTAGCCACTAGCAGCTGTTTTGATTTCCAGTGAGAAGCGAGGACTCTCATCTCAATAGAAGGTAAGAGTTTAAATGCATTCTCAAATCTGGGCCATCATGACAAACGTATTATTAAGTTTTCTATGTAGGCCTATTTTCTACTGCATTTGGAAGGCAACAAATGCCATGTACTATATAATATAAACAATTTAGAACAATTTATTTAACCTGTAATTATAAAGACTTAAGCTTATGCTTCTTTGTAGTATCAATTACTGGCTTAAGAATACTTTTTCCTAAAACTAAGAAAGAGTTTATGATTCTGTAGGCTTTATATTTCCTTAAAAGTGATCAGTTATGAACAGAGAAGACATGTTCAGGACACTTACAAGCAGACTTGTAGGCTCATGGTCAGAAAAAAGCTAAGAAAACAGTTGAGTCTGAAGGTAGCTGCTGAAGTGAAATCCCAGTACCTTGTAAATATGACAGTGCTCAGGGAAGATGATGATACTTAACTCTTAGAGAGTTCACTGAATCTTCAAAGACATATAGAAATGTTGCATAATTTCCATTGTAGAAATTGCAAACTAGGACACCAGTGAGTTTGGCAGTCTTAAGCCTTGGTTGTTCTTTTTGTTTTTAATACAAGGAAGATGACCTGATCCAAATACATAAATTGCTTCCTTGGTTTAAAATAAAACAAATTCCTAATGGTGATACTTCATTTACTGAATTTCATAGAAAGCCATCTAGAAAAACTCTTGTCTACAGGTCCCGTACCTAATAAAGTTCATACCATCCTAAACACATAGAGGGGCTGTACGCTTTACAATGACATGTATGAAGAATCTTGTTCCTATGTATAAAGGAGAAAAAATCTTAAGTGCGTATGAGATGCCATCATAAAATTAATACATCAAATGCCATGAACTACCCCATTTGTACTAGCAGTGATGGAACCATCATTCTCTTTGCATTTACTATACAGAACAAGGGAGTTTGCTATACTGTGTGTAATAGGCCTTGCAAACTGGCATCAGGATGTGCAAGATAGCAAGGAAAAATGGGAGCAAGGAATCAGTCATAGTAAAGCATTAGAAAGAATAGTTTTCTTTTCAACTGTTAGAGGTGTGAATCTTGCTAAATGAATTTAAATTCTTTAAGGCACTTACCCTAAAATATACATAGCATCAAGTCACAGGTGATCTCAAGAACCAGCAGTCAAAAGGTGACTAGTAACAAAGTAGTTCATTCCTGTGAGGCCTTCTTTGGTAACTTCCTAGTTTCAGATTTATGTTGTAGCTTTCACTGATTAGCCTTTCAAAGTTTGCAGAAATAAACAGACTTACTCCCAAATAGCCATTTTACAGTGATCATGAAACTCTTTCAGATGGCAAGTACTAAATACATTTTTATCTTTTTATGGTGTAAAACTTAGCACATTCTAATTGTGTCTCCATTACTTTACCATAAATATTTTAGTATAAATTATGTTGAATGGTAGAAATTTTGTCTAGCTTCGTTTTGTGACTATGGCACCCCAAAAAACAGGAATGATATGGTGCTGCATACAAAATTTTATGCCAACCATATTCAGATTATCTTTTAAAATAAACA
The DNA here is from genome assembly GCA_024606505.1 of Aquila spilogaster. Lineage (NCBI taxonomy): Eukaryota > Metazoa > Chordata > Aves > Accipitriformes > Accipitridae > Aquila > Aquila spilogaster. The sequence continues at coordinate 15,341 of JANHGO010004397.1, read as the reverse complement.
GCTTATACATACTTGACATTTTTACTTCACAGAGCAGAACACTACTGCATACACAGAGTATCTGAATTTTATGTGGTCTGCACGTAAAATCTGCATACTTAAACTTAATGGTAATTTGATACTACTGTGAGAATCCTAACCTTTTAATTTCCTAATTCTGTTTGGAATTCTTTAATGCCACATTAATGTTTTAATGTTGCTCTAGTTATTTCCTCTCTCAGAAAGAAAAGATAAACCCTTATTAGTTTATGCAGCATGTAATCCCTAGGAAGGATTTGCCAGGAACAGATAATCTTTGCTTGTGTCCAAGTCTTATTTAGAATGGAGGGTCAAGGGGAGCCACAGCCAAACTTAATTACATAAGCAATTCTAATTAATACTTATTCTGTAAAATACTATACTGAATTTTTGTTTAGATTTGTTCTTTCTGATAGCCACCAAAGAAAATATCTGTATAGTATTTATTTTAATAAGCAAAAGTCAATACTGTACATCACTTTCAAATCCACGGATGTTCAAAGATAATTGTGTGTTGAGATGTTGCTGAAGGTTCATTATCTTCACTTCCAATCAAGTAGTATTTTTCATTTATTAATTTTTGTTGAAGCAACAAATAGTTTGCCTACTGATGCATGCAAAGGTGTTTTGCATATGCAGGCAATGAAGTAGAATTAAAATGTAAAGCAAAGTAGTTAATTCTCTGTAATGACTTCATCCTTGATCCTAGGGAAGGGAATGCATCTTCCTTTGGACAGAAAGCAAGCACTAAATAATATAAGCACTAAAGGATCACTTTCTTTCATAGAAAGAAAGAAATATTTTGTACCATAGCACATATATTGCATCCCCCCCCTTCAGTTTTCTGTAATCTCCATAATTAGCTGATTACCCCACAACTGGAAGGACTGGAATTAGGTGGGTCCTTTTATGATCATTATGACTGCAAGTTGAAGGAAGAGGAGGAGCTGCAGCTGTCCTAATTTTACTTGAAATACTGGACTTAGGAACTTTTGTGAGAACACTGAGCAGCACAATCCCTTAGAGAAAGGTCACCAGTAAGTGTAACTGCTTACTGGTAGACTGCTTCTTTGAATTTTTTTTCGTCTTTGAATTTTGTTCTTCATCCTTTTGTTTTGGCCTCTGCCCATCATCTTTTCTTCTTCAGCTTCTTAAGTCACTTGTCATTTATTCAAAGAGCTGAAGGTCAGATCATCTTATCTGCCTTGTATGCCATAGGCCCTGAAATTTCTTGTACCAGCCCAAGTAATTTCTCTTTGAGCAAGGCATATTTTCTATTTGCTTAAAGCATATAATTAAATTTGGAGTCACACAGTTTTAGAAGATAAGGAACTTCCGGTTCTGTTAACAGAAGAATGTCTTGTAAGGGCCCTGTGGCTGGAAAAAAGTTGAATCAAGAGTAGGCACCAGAAGTAGAGATGGGACAGCCTAGTTAGGGGAGGGTTTATTTAAAACCAGTTGACTTACAGTAAGATGGGACTATGCACATTTGAAGTGGATCATATTTTTATAGTAAAAATAAAATTTAATAAAGATAACCTTTTTTCTCAGCAAGAAAAAGGTGGTTTATTCATTAAAATATTTGTTAGAGGTGATAATTTGGGACAGCCTTTGAGAAAAGGAAGGAATGGCAGTAAGTTCAATACTAAAATGTTTCAACTGACAGCCAGAGAAACTTTAGTCTTGAGACAATATAAATAATGTGTAAACAATATTTACTACAGGCTAGGTTCTGCCCTCAGTTAGACCAGTACATTTCTATTTCAAAAAGGTAACAAAGAAAAATGTATAAAACTATCGAATACCTGAGATTCAGCAGTTTACAAAAGAAAGTACATTTTTATGTAACAAATAATCACTGCAACAGCTACATAGGTTTAAAAACTCAAAGCTCAATTTTACAAACTTAAATAATGAGACCCAGGATAACTGAAGCTCTATACAAAGTCAGTGGCAAGGTGGAGATACAAACTTGGAAAAGCCTAGCTGCTTGTCTTATTTTCTGTGCTTTGAAGTGTGCTAGTGCTGCTTATTCTATCAAGAATAATAATGCTGTAGTTTTAAAGAAAGGCTGACATGCCCGAACTACATGTATACAGAAAAACCTCAGAAGGCAGGCAACATTTCCTTTTAAAATAGCTTCTAACAATGACTTAGCATAATTATACATGCTCCAGGCTGAGGTTTGGAAGAATGTTAACTCTCCTGTCAATTTAAAACCTCCTTTTGTATACAGCCAATGGGTGGGGTGCCACATTTTAGAGCACAGCATTCAAGTTAAAAACCCAACCATCTAAGGTTTGTTTTGAGTCTTACAGCATACAAGCTCAGAACTCAAATTTTGTGGAAGCACAAGTGGTTAGAAACACAAAACTGGATTTATAAAACAGATTAAAAGAGCATGAAATAAACAAAAAAGTTGATTAGTGCAAAGGTATGAGAAACAGCAGGACTCTGCCTGTTGTAGCAACTTCTATGTTAATGGCAGTGCAATTCTGTTGCAATTGCAATTGCAATTGTTTCCTAAAAACATTCCTCCATTACTTCATGTATCCTATATCCTGCCTTATAATACCCATGTGGACTAAGATTGTTGTGAAAGGTCTTGCTGCTCCATCAGTGCCATTATTTGTAATGGCCACTGTAAACTGCCTGTTCTTCTGGATTCTATTCCATACTTCAGAATTAGAACTCTGTGAAACTAAGTATATTGTGTTAGTCCACTGTCATGGAACTCTTATCACTTCTGAAATTCCATATATTTATAGGATTAATTCATATATACCTAGATGCTTACAATACAGCTGACAGCTACAGTTATGTCAGCACTACTAAATTAGGCAGCAGTAGCACAGTAGTTTACACTTGCTTCCCAGAATTCTTGAGCAGTATGCATACTGGGGAATACTGACACTGTCAGATAAGAAGAAAATGCACTAACCTTATTTTTCCACGTATTAATTTCTTCAGAATAATTCCCTGTGGAATCACTAACTTCCAGTGATTGTGTTGTTTATATAGCAACTTCAGTGGTAAATCAATTAAATCTCTGAGATTTTATAATTTTAGAGTCATACTGGCTTGAATACCAAGATGCTGGACAGACAGATGCCATGTATGATACTTCAAAGAAAATAATTTCTTAGGGTGTCTATAGCAGCATTCATAGGATCATAGACTGGTTTGGTTTGGAAGGAACCTTGAAGATCATCTAATTCAAGCCCTCTGCTGTGGGCAGGGACACCTTCCACTAGATCAGGTTGCTCAAAGCCCCATCCAAAGCATTCTCATGGTTTTCTGCTCTACTTCTATGATTTCCTTAAAACGCTAATCCTTCTAATTTGACAAACAACAATTAAAATACTGTTCTAAAATATTTCTCTTTTGATAGAATCTCAATTATGAAGTATTCTGGTTTTTTTTTCTAATTTCAAAGAATCTGCTTCTCCACAGAAGAGAGAACTGAAAGGAAAATGTTCAAGTTTATAGGACCTAGTTTTAACACATTTTAAAAGTTTCGGTTGCTTGCTAGATCACTTAATGAAATGACTGTTGATGATGACTGATCTACACATTGCCAAAACATTCCTGTATCCATTTATAATTCTTAATACACAGCAGCATTACTTACCAGTAATTTCTGCAATTAAAAAAAAAAAAAAGAAATTGCTATATTTATTTATCCTTTTTGTATTTTAAAACAGTTTGTTGCTCAAGAAAAGTCAAGAATTGAAATGAAGATTGCCAGGAAGGAATAAAAGGCGAATTCGACTTGCAAATTTTATCTGGAAAAGTGCGTGTGTGTTTTGGGAGGGTGGGAAGACTCTTCTCTCCCCTGCCCTCTGAAGGAGTTGTACTTTGAATCCTGTATTTCAGTAATGATTGTAAAGAAAACAAAAAAAACTCTCATCAGTTTGATGTTCAGCAATATAAAACCAGAAATAAGCTAGATCAAATGCATCAGCTAATTTCATTCTCCTTTGTTTTTCTGTCAAAAGTATTTTCTTTGAAAGAAGCTAGTCAACTCTGGCCACTCCTTATTTAAAGTTTTATTTAAATTCAGTCAGAGTTTTTCAGTATATATGTAAAATTGTTAGTTTTGTAATGTGGCTTTTGTTTTACTATGTTTTAGGAGACACAGTATTAAAATGATTTTGTTTTTCAGTATGTTCTCCAACATGAAGTAGAATGATATAAAGCAAAAAGTGAACACTACTGTTAAGGACTTGAAATTCCAATTCTTTGGAATGTGTCAGACGTAAACCTGAAGAATTCCTTAAGTATGTTTTTATACTCAGCTTGAAAATACTTTGCCATTTTTACTAGTGCTTATAAACCCAAGTTTTGGATGACTGCTTGACCTTTCAGAATAAGGATGACAGTTAAGATCAGCTGATGAATATCTGCTTATACTGTTTGCAGGAATTAAGGTATTGGTCTATAACTGAGCATTGTGGTGGCTGGTTCTCTATGTGAAGGGCCTGAGCTTCCTCCATAGTATATGGAGAGAATTAAGAATTCATAAGAGCCAATATGATGATTGGGGACTTTCTGTTTTAGCCACATGGATATGATTAAGCAAGGCAGAGGCATAACATTTAGCCATTTTGACCTAGGACTGCAGGGAAGCAGATAGTGCCGATGTGTTAATAGCTTTCAGGATATGAGAGATAGAGTTTAGAGGCTTTGAAGATATTTAACCTACTTAGCTCACCTATGAAGAGGATAATCTGATTGCCAGCTTAAAGAGATTTGAAAGCAACTACTGCCTCTACTGTTTCTGTTGAAATTGTGAAAAGAATTAGAGTGTCTCTTATTTAGTGACAGAGAAAGGAACATACACCAGTGACACTAGCTTGTGATTAGGATACCTGACTGCAAAAAGAGAAAATCTGGCTTGATCCCTGCTTGTTTATGCAAAGGTCTCCAGCAAAACTTTCTTCAGAGAGATTATTCCTTCTAAGAGCAATCTAACTGGCAAAGTGTGTGTGTGTGTGTGTTAGCATTTTAGTTTGGCTCAGAAGTGAGCCAAATTGATTGTCTCCATGTACCATGCTTTGGTTCATTTTATAGTTGTCTCAGAGCATGTGACCTGGATTCCTCTGGGATAAAATGAGCCAGGAAGGTGTGCTCCAACCACTACATTCAACCAATGTGTTCAGACTAAAGCTATTCCAAAGTAAAACCCCTGAAATGTGCATTGGTGCTCAGCATTTGACATCCACACAACTTTCGCTCTACAAATGGGCTTCTTTTGGACAAGTCTACTTGCTAAAGTAGACATGAGTATGTGCAAAGACAGCAGTCAGCATACACCTCCCTCCCTGGCCTCTCTTGGACAACTCTTACTAAATGTACTCTCCTAGAAGTCACACTAGTTTCGCTTTTACATTACTGTGAGATTGAGACCTTCTAGATCTTGGCAAAGCTAAGAAAAAAGGTGGGTTTTTGCTATTCAGGCAGGGAACTCTCCCTGTGTAGAGAGGTATTCTTCAGTTCTGCCTGTGTTATTTGCTAAAGCACAATTCTTTAACTGACTTAGATTATAAACCACTGTTTTCCCCTCCCCCATCTTCTTTATGGGCAGATTTAAACCTCATATATAACCTGTGATAGAAAAGAGATCAATTCACTTTACCCATATTCCACCTTTTCAGTTACACTAGAGTTCTCTAGCATTAAATATCTGTTGTAGTTAACCTCTAAATATAAAGCCAAGCAAATAAGGACAGGACTACTGGGGTAAAAAATCAAGATATTGAATCTAACAAAAATGTACAGCTACAAAGCATTATACCTTGAGCAAAACACTTCCTAAGATTCATGCTAACAGTGGAGGCAGTGACATTCTCTGTCTTCCAAAGGAAGGAATCAGACACACCTTACATTGTTAAATTAATCAGTGTAGCCACAGTTACAGAAAAGAAAATGATAAAATTAAGACCTGATGTAAACAGCTGAAGCTCATGATAATGGCTTAGCTAGTTACAACAGTGATGTAAATATTATATTAGCAAATAGGTCAGAAAATAGGTGTAATATTCCTCAGCTTAATCTCCAATGCCTGTTTATAACATACAAATGAGTAAGACAACACTATAGAGAAAATGGAATAGAATAAAATAATCTAATAAATTAAGTGGGCATGGATTGCTACATTTAAACCTTCTTAACCACAATATACACTAAGAAAAAGATTATTTCTAAAGGGTAGGAAAAGTTCTGATATTCTTTTCTTTAGGGAAACTGTAAAGACTAACATAATGTTAAAAAAATGAAAATTAAAAGCTTCTCAGAAAGAAGAGAGTTGACAAATTAATACCTTGATGATATGCTTTCCTTGAATCCCTAAAGTATCTTGATATATATAAATCAGTACCTCATTTTTCAAGGTATATTCTGCACTCTCATGAAGTGTTCTTAGCTCACTGGACGTGAAGTGAGGTGCTGTAAGAACTGCCCACAGAACTATCTGAGCTTCTGATGGCTCATTACCCTGGCCAAAATTACCTATAATCAGCTGGAATAGACCAGATATCATTAAATCAAGAATTGAAGCAATGTATATGATTCCTACTGAAATACAGCCTTTATGTCCAGACAGATACATTTGATCATAAGAAATTTTACAAATGTGTGAATCTCTTAAGAAAATGGTAAAGCACCTTAAAAGATTTACAGATCTTAAGGGTATGCAGTGTCAAGGCCCAGTAAGATGGAAAACTGAAGTTAATCTACTGAGAGCTTACAGAGCATAACTTTTATTTGTATCAGTCTCTCAAATTTATGTACTCCTAGTATTTCTTGTCTGAATTAATCCAAATGCCCTACACCTTCCATTTAATTTTTAAGTCACATTTTCAAAGCTGTCTGTGTGGCTCTGCAAATGAATCTTGAATTTTCTAGTCCAGAAACAAGTTTTATTTGCATATCTTTACATACTTTGGACAACTAACACTTAGGAAGGATATCTTAGCTAGGCACCTTGATTGTAACGATTAAAAATTTAACTACTGCATTTTTGGGACAGTGCGCATGAAGAGTGGGTTTGGGTCATTGCTGTAGGGGCACTTTCAGGTATAGCTTCACGTGGTTCCAGTTTTGCCACTCTTCCTGTTTAAATGTGTATGACAACATCAGGAGACAGTCTAAACTGTAATACCACTGATAGCCTAACAAGCATGTCTCTTTTTTATTCCTTTTTCTTCCCCCTGCCAAAGCAAGGTGGTACATTTTGATTTGTTTCCAAACATAATAAGAGGTATGAGTAATTTGGATACCTTAGGGAGTAAAGCTAGCTGGGGAAAAAAACTCTAGATCCATGTCCCACCTGCCGATTATAACTCTTACTACTCTTAAGAGAAGGTTAAAAGCACAGACTGGCCCTTTCCTCCCCACCTTTTTTTCTTCTGGCTAACAGCAGATCTCAGGTCACCCATTTTGAAAAATGGTTATCTTTTCTGTTCACATCCTCATTAGACCAGTCATCTGTAACTTTGTCACACTGCAACATATTTTACTCACCATTATCCTCTGAGGCTACTCAGAGGCCTGAAGCTAATGCTTACGGTGGTGGCTGGCATTAACAAATTTCAACTAGCCCCACTTAATACATTTGTTTTCTGTGTGCTAAAATATTGCACGGAAATTGCTTGACTTTTTTTTAAATTCAAGAAGTCCTTTCTAATTTTGAACCTTTCAACCTAAAAGAATCGTTATCTTTCTACTTTTTGTGGATTCAGGTCAGATACCACCTGGCAGCTACCGCCTGGGATTCAGCCCCACTGGGGCCTGGCCACCCCCAGGACGGGCCGGAGCGGGACTTGCGCCCCCTGCTGGTCTGGCGGACCACCACTCCGCTACTCCGGAAGGCAAAATTCCTCCTCGATTGAGAAAGTAATCTAGAAGTTAGGGCGAGGCATTACAGAATGACTGTTCGCTAGCTTTTAATTTTTGCTGCAGATTACGACTGAGACATTGAAACAAAACCAAATACTCTGTCGTATACTAAATTTTTATGTAAAGCATATGACTGATGGATGGATTTCTATACTAACCCATTCCTACGCAAAACGTTTCACTGGCTTAAACAATTTCCAACAATGTTTTAACAAGAAAGAATCTTAAATTAATTTAAAGAATGCTAAGTTTCCTAAGGAAATTAAAAATGTTCATATCTAACATCAGGCTCATATCATAAAAGTTACAGTTCAAGTTGCCTGGTAGCTGTTCTCTAAATACACTGTTGCCCCTCCACCCCCATCAATTTCTTAGTGATAGCAGAAATCACTTTTCTGCTAGGGCATTACCACTGTATGCAAAAAGTAAATGAACTGTATCTGAAACATAGTTGTTAAGAGTACCAAGTCACAAACACAACTTTGCAACATGTCATTTGTCTAGGAAGATACTGTTATGCTGTTTAGCTCAAGTCTAAGGGCAACTAAATAATAATATATATATGTTTAAGAAAGAATAAAAAAAAAAGGCAAAAACCTCTTCTACAGAGGTAAGTGTTGTCTAGTATAGGATACTCTCTTATTGCATGGCTTTCAAAAAAGGGTATAGACTGATGTAGCTGCTGTTAAAAAAAAAAAAATTCATCTTATTTTCAGGGGTCAAGCCCATAATTTGACCAGTAACTGCTGAAAATGACAATGTACAATTTCATCAGCATTTAAAAAGGAAAAACTTTTGCTGTTTCAGTAATGCAGTGAGTTTGGGTTTTCAACAGCATGGTATGCACATGACAGAACAGATAAAATACCACAGAGAGCATACTTGCATGCAATACTCAATGTTTTATCATGGAGATATAAAAAATCCATCACTACCAACAAAAAAGCCAAAACAAAACCTAATATTGCCAATACCTTTGGTGGGAGTCCTCCTTCAAGTGCTGGCCAGCTACAAAAATGTGCAACAGGTCTTCCTATTTTGGTCAGAGCAATGCCCACTCATCTCTGGGTATCCTAAGAAAAAGAGGGATGCCAAGTAGTGGCAGAAAATAGAATAATAGTGTGGGCACCCTGGAAAAACAAGCAAAAAACCCACCAACTGCAAACTGACTTTTAGAATGGATTACATTAAACTATATTTAATCTACACATGATTATTTAAAATAAAGGGCATTCTTTTGCTTAAGTCACTTGCCTTTGGAAGGGAATTGTTCATAATCTAGTTTAGTTCAGTTTAATTCTGCAGGTTTCTCTTCTCATAAAGATATAATATGGCTTAACTGTTTCAGCCTGGTTAATTCAGGTCAATACTCCTGAGCATGCTTTCACTGAAGGAGTTCTATATTTCATACTCTTGTTTTGTATAAAGCTCTATCTCAGTGAAGTATTTATAGAACTTAAGTATACATTCTTTGTTGTTGAATATTTCCTTTGGTAGTAGTTAAAACATATATTAATGTCCAACCAAAACTGAGTGTTTTTACAGATGTTAAAAAAATATCTTTTTTGAAATTTCCTGTTTGAATTATTCAGGGAGAGATACATTTTTTCCTTCCCAAAATACACGTGGAGTTGGAATAACCATCTATTCCATATGTAGTTATACTCCATAACCACTGTTTAAGGAGAGAGAGCAATGTCATCATACATACATATATACATGATAGAATTCTGGGTCTGGGAAAGAATCAAGGACTCTTTCAAAACAGGAAAACCAAAACAGTTTTGAAGGGAATGTATTCCTGGAATTATCTCTAGACATAAATAACTTATTTAAGCCAGAAATTCCAGTGAACTGTAATCCTAATGTCAGAAAATGTTGCTTGAAGGACTTCAGTTGCTGCAGAAAAAGGAATACACTGAAAAAACTTACTTGTCTTCCACTCATCTAAAAGTATCATTCACAGCTATGTAATTCTCCTGATCAGTGAGCACATAATAAATATGGGTTCCAAAGCAATTTACTTTATAACATTTGAATTACAAAAGTCAGACAGGTTTTGTTTTGTTTCCTCTCCAAAAGTTTTTTTAGAGCTCAAGAGAAGTCCCTTTGCTTGTTCTGCTTTATAAGCTTATTGTGGGAAAAAAAAATGTTTAAAAAGCTGTCCATGTTTTTGAAAAAGGCAGCTGCGTAAATGCCTTAATTTCCATTTTCTGTAAGTGCCAACTCTTCCTTAGCTCAGAAAATCACTTTACTTAAACAAGGGAGTTCATGAGGCATTTTTTAAAATTAACTACTCAATCATAAATCTTAAGATATTATCATAATTTAAGATTAACAACAAGGAACACATCTACTTGTAAAGCAGTGGAAAGGATAGAATATGTATTTTCTTCTGCCTTAATAACTACTATTTAAAAAAAATCTATGATTGCATGTTTTTCAGGCTGTAGCTTGGCCAAATCTGAAAACAGACACAAACATAGCAAGCCTGGAAGATATGATGAACCAGTGGCAGAGCAACAAGGGTGTAAATCTTGGAGTGCAGTTTGGGTGTTCTTGGAATGCAGGACTCGGTTCTTCAGTTTAAACACTTCCTTGAATAACTAACTAATGGGTTAAAAACTCTACTACCCTAACAAATTTCAGTCAGAAAATCATTATAAAATCATTAACTATTGTCGTTCACCTGAAGCTAATAAGTATACAGACAGACATGATAGAATGGTAAAAAGCAGCAGGATGAAAGACACAGCTATTACTTAGTAACAGTGACAATCTTACAGAAATTTTGTCTTTTTTAAAGAGAATAATCCACATTTAATTTGCTTAACAGGGAATAAAGCTGCTCATGCCAGCTTTTCATTTTCCCTTAGGCTAGCCTTAATCAACAAACCTATTGCTCTAACCAATGTGTTGAAACAGCAGCCATCAAGCATGTCTTTAGCATGTCAGTCTCCCATTCAGCAAATGTTCTGACATCAATATGAATGAAGTTTAGCGCTGTCTGCAGGATAACATGAGGGATTACAACTGCAGTGCTTATAAATAGCAAGTTTAGTCCTTTGTAATGTGCCTAGTTAAATAAGATGGTCTTGGTTTCTTCTGTTTTCATCTTGATACTTAACACTGCAACTTCTGCTACTTAAGGTGCTGCGTTACTCAGTTTATTTCTCTCATGTATTTTCTTCTGAGATCTTTCTCTACTTAAGTGATAACAATTTCAGGACACTGTTCAAAGTGCATTTTGCTGTTGCCAACGCAGCTGTTTGTATGGCTGCAAGGTGAACCAGATCAGGGAGTCTTTCAGCTGAAACACTGCCACTGCTTTTCTCCTGTGTCAATTCCCGACTCCATCACACTCCCACACAAATTCTAGCACTCACGAAAGAAAGGGGGCAATAGAGGTGTAGGAACATGAGAGGTATTTATGATGGAGAAGCTGCATCACCACTTCTACTGCCAAATATCCCATCACGACCTGAGAAATTCCCATTTCTAATTAAAAAAAAAAAAAAGAGTTGCAATAGGTAGTCTGGATTTAAGGTAAAAGTAATGAAAAAAGGAATTTCTCATGCTTGTTTTTCAAAGCATCCTGCAAATAATGGGACACAGGTAACAACTGTTGTTCAGACTGTATCTTTCAAGATTTTATAGGAATATAACTTTTAAAGGAGATTCTCCTAAATATATGGCATTCTAAATCTAAAATTTAGACTATGATAGCAAAAAGACAAATAAAAGATGACGAAATTTCCCTGGGACTTTAAAATAAACATATCAGAAACTAAAATACTTTAAATGTAGTGATATATATTATGATTTCACTATAGCCTGTCCTACAATACATTATTTGTTCTACTTTTCAGCTTGAAACTTGGGATATAGAATTCCTTTAATTCAACTTCCACTAGGTTCTTGGTCAGTCTTATAAAATCAACTAAAACATATGCTTCTTATTAACCAGTCTACCACAGTGGCTAAGTTTATCACAGAACACTTATTGTTCTCCAAAGCATGGAAAAGCTCTATAACTTCCTAGCTATATCTAGTACATTAAGTTTTTCCTTTTAGTGTCAAATAATTAACCTAGTTTGTTTGTTCAAAATCATCAGTACAAATAGTGATGAAACATCTGTCATCTTAAAACTGCTTTTAAGATGGCAGAAGAGTAATTCTCCAAGACAGCAACTGCAAGATTTTCTAGCTGACTTTAGCCATGTTCTAGCAGTATACAGGGGTAAGTCCTTCTTGATACAGAAATACGATGTCTCCACATTCCTTTTAAAGAATATTTTAAGCTCTCTCACACGCAACAGTAATGAAGTTCCATTCTTCATCTCAGTATAACTACATCAGCAGTTGAAATTGTGAAAAAAATAATTGGGTAGGTTTATGTAGGCTTCCACAAGTAATATTTTAAAATCAAAGGTATTGAGTTTATGTAACAGGATTAATTCTCATCAGTTAACTCATGACAAGTTAGTTCAAGATGGTTTAAGTATAACTACTACTCTTTTTCTCTGAGTAGTTGTTACACCATGTAATTAATTTAAACAAGGAAGGAAGATAATTACTTGTTACCCTCTTCCAATTTAATTTTTATAAAAGCTAAATATATTACTTCCACAAAAACTTACTTGGTCAGACATTTATATTATTTATCTTGCCACGTTCTCAAGGTATTCTGCACACCTTGTACCTATCATTGAAACCATGACTCCACAGCTCCCACTTTAACACAGTGCCAAGCTATACACAGCTGTGCTTCTAAAGCTGCTTTATAGGGTACAATTTGTTATAACACCCAAACAGTTTTTTCAATAACCTCTTAATTCTAACACAAAATTTACTTTGTTTTTTAAGTGTTTGATAGGTAGTGTATTTGTATAGATATTTTTAGTAATTTAACTTTACCTGATGCAATTTTCAGGCTCACTTTTGCAGTCTGTATTACATCTGAAACATTCCCAAAGTAGCCAGCCCATCGGTGGAGTTCTCAACAAGCCATTCTCTAAACGTGAACGGTATGTAGGCAATCCTAACAGCAGGCTTAGAAAAATCAGCAACGTGATTTATGCGATACCTATAAATCAAAAGGATTAACCACTAGGGTTAGCATTTGCATCCTGCTGCTACCAGCCAAAAGATTTTACCTTAGCAATGTTTTGTTGTTCTGGATGAGAATGATCATACTGCTTGCTTTCTTAAGCTGCTCAGTGTTCAAATACTTGTAATTTGGAATTGGATAAGCCTTCTTACCATTTTTATGGCCTCTTTCATAGTTTATGATCCATGGGTGTAATTATTGTTCTAGGCGTGGGTTTTTTTACTCTTTTTGTTTTCTCTCACCTCCCTTTAGTTCTTGCAGTAACCAAAAGCCCAATTTTGCATTGAGTCCTACAGGACTTTTAAACTTCATTCTATATGCTTAAGCATTAACTATTTAATATCTGACTGCTACCACTGAATTGTCACACTTAGTCTCAAGAATCGACATGACCGAGATCAACTGAAGGTAATTCCCCCTTTGGAGCTGGGAAAAGCCTCTAGGCAGAGCTTCAACAATTTATTCTTACACTCCCACCGCAGCAATTAGACTGGAACAATGTTTAACAGAGGTATGCTTCACCAGGTCAGGGAACCTTCTATCAGTGTAACTTCACCCGATAAACTACTAGTTGGCTGTATTCCTTTCCGTCTCAATTAACGGTAGTATAATTTATATACTACACTTGTTAAAACCTGTAAAGCTTTTCTTTATACAAAGTTCTACCATGCAGGCCACATCAGTGTCTCAAATGGTTTTTTTTATCACGTGTTTTGTGGGGACTGGTCAGCTGCACTACTGACATTGCCATCACTAATGCTACTGGAAAAAAGGAAATAGTATTTAGAACATCAGTTATGTCCACTGTAAGAGAGGGAAAAAACCCAACCCCTCACATTTGAGAGAGCATTCAAGAGATCCGTAATTCAGCAATTCCCTCGGCATGGTACGCGTGCCGGCAGAAGCGGTGCGTGCTGCCTGTTACAAAGGAGGGTGTTCCTGCCTTCACCTGCCACCGGTGAGATCACCCACTGCCGTGCCTGAGAAAGCGATGACAAAACAACGTTCCTTAAGCCTCCCGCTTATTCACGTTCTACGATTTAGCAAAAGAGCTTTCATAAACGTCTTTCGTGAGTTCCAATATAAAGAGCCAAAAGACAGGGCGAGTTCCCAGGTTCGCGAATGCTCATCCCAGGCCAGTGACGGAGAACACCTCGGGCCGTGCCGGTGCAGGGGAACGAAGAGGCCGTACGCCGCAGGGCAGCGTCCAGGCTCCGCTCCCAGAACCGAGGGCCGTTCCCGCCGGGCTCGCGCCCGCCGCCTCGCTCCGCGTTCCTTCCGAGGCGGCTGACGGCGCAGCGCCCAACGCCGGTCCTCGGGGTACCGCCCGCTCGCCTCCGGTCCTCGGGGTGCCCCCCGCTCGCCTCCGGTCCTCCCGCGCCCGGTCCCGGCGGGGCGAAGGCCGCGAGCCGCCCCGCCGCCTCACTCCCCCTCGCAGGCGGCGGCCGCGCAGGACGCATGCGCACCGGCGCGCGCGCAAGGCGGGAGGAGCGGCCCCCCCGCGCCAGCCCGGAGCATGCGCAGTAAGCCCAGCGCCGTCGCCCTCCTTCCGCTCCGGCGCTGGGCACGAGGACTCCCATGGGGCGCCGCGAGCAAGCTGCCCACGTCGGGCTGCTTCCGGGAGAATTAACGGGAGCCTTAAAAGGCCCTCAGCGGCGCCTCCTCCGGGTGATGGTAGCTGACGGGCTCATTCGCGGCACGGACGCTGTCTCTTCAACTAGCCATACGCCACAGTTCGCACAGGGCGATGGAGAGGCCTAGGGGCGGGCTCTGCTCTGTAGCTAGCTGGAAGGAAAAAGGAGAGGAGGGGGCGGGGTGCGCTGGGCAGCCAGCCAATCAGCAGCAAAGCGTTTCCCAGCCGCCACCAACCAAAAGTGCCGGTTTCCAAAACAAGGGTGGCGAACCAATGGGAAAGCCCGTCCTGCTAGAGCTCCGGCCAATCGAGTCAGGCCGCCCGTAGGCCGCGCCTGCGGCCTCCCGGCAGCAGAGGGCGCGCTCGGCAGCGGCGAGCCGCTGGGAAAGCTGCGTGGCACGGTACACCGCATCGGCGCCGGCGTGCCCCTGGTGGCCACTTACGACGCCGCCTACCTGCTGCGTGCGCAAGCCGACAAAGCACGCGCCTGGGAAGACTTGTGCCGGGCCCGGGCGGCCGTCCGGGCGCCGACTTGATAGCGTCTTATTTGATAGCTTTATACCTAGGCGGGATGTGCGATGGAGGCACTTTTCGTTATTAAAATTGTCCAGGAGTCCGGCGCGGGGCCGGCCCGTAGAATCGACCGCCATGACGACCTTCCTTGACAAACTGCGCGTCGCC
>JANHGO010004396.1:0-25103 GCA_024606505.1 Aquila spilogaster | reverse complement strand
TAAAAGAAAAAGAAGAAAAAAAACAATATTCTAGTATTAGACTAGTGAGTATCAATAGGCTATTGGGATATGAATAAACACAATCTGTAAACTAGTAGGAAAGTCTAATAAGAGCAAGACTCCTTTCAGTTCAATTACTGCTGAAAACAAGCACACTATGATATAGGCGGCCATCAGACTCCTGAAGTGCTTAGAAGTACCACCATAAATGAAATAACTAAGAAATGCTATATTGTCTTATCTTCAGTAATACCAGCCACAAATAGCATTTGAGGCAGAATTTGAGTAGAATAATGACTTTATTTGAAGTAATACTTCAAATAAACTGGCTTTCATCAAGAAAGACCTTGTCATGTTCACTTACATATACATCCTGCAAACAGTGGCATATAGAAACTACAATTGTTATTTTTATCCATGCCTTTTTAAACTGACTGAATGGAGCTGAATCTGAAAGAAGTGCTCACCCAACTGGTGCTATGGCAGCTCTAATCTGAGCAGGCAAAAGTTATCAATACACTGACGGCAAACTCTGATCAGTGAAGTTAAAGAATGGCTCAGGCTTTACTACAGGTTTGGCAATTTTCTGAATGATAATTTAATTGACAATATTAACATTAAAGGTACTGCCCTCTCTTGGTAGCTGGACATAGAGGAAAAGATTCCATGAAAATGTGGAGAACTATATTAGCATCTGCTGCAGTACCCCCTGTTCTAACCACAATACCATTCAGGACTGCCTTTCTTCCTAATTTGCCCTCTGCTGTAATGTCTCTGATTACACTTGGGTTCCTTTTGAATAAACTGACTGAAAGTGGCATACTATAAAATACCAAGTTAGACAGTCAATTTCAGCTATGATAACCTCATAGCTCACCATGTAATTATGACAGTGCTCAAATGTGACTCTCAGCCATTCAGATTGTGCTCAAAATTTTTATTGCTAGGTACATTCCTGGTCAGGCATGATTGATCCAGCACAGCATTAAAGAGAGAGTAATTCAATATCCAAGGTCACGGTGTTAAAAAACCAAAGAGACAAAACTGCATTTGAAATCATTCTCTGTTGCTTCTGTTGGCAGTAAAGTTTATCAAGTTTAAATTTACCAAAAGACTCACTGAAACATGCACAGTCACAAAGCACATTTCAAAACTGATATGGCATCAGTGATTGTGTTAATATTTTGAGTAGTACAAAGGTATTTGTTTCAAAACTGTCTGGTTTCAGATGTTTCAAAGACTCCTGGTCTGCACCACAAAATTGTCCAGAATGAAGTAGAATTTATATCTGTTGAAAGAGATCATAGGAAAAGCACGTGTGCTGGTGTGCCCCCTCAATCCTGAGCCAACCAAAGAGAGACTATTTCTGGATACAAAGGTGACTTATGAAGAGAAGACTCCAGCATTTACAAGGTTACTTGACAGTCCATGGGCTCATTGGGTGGTCAGAATGCTTCTGGCCCAAATGGTAGCAAGTTAGGTGGAATGTCTGAACTGGAACTCCAGAGACAAAGTCAAGTGAGACAGATGACATTTTTCAACCATTTTTCCTCAGAAAATGATATATTACCTTCTCAACAGCCAATTTTCTCTCTGAAGACATGCAGAATTTTTTTCCCCTCTTATTTATTCCATTCCATTAGATTTTCCAAGAGAAATCAATTTGTCAGCAGACAGGTAAATGTTTGAAATTCACATGTATTATATCTCTTATTTCAAACTCTTTTGTAAAACAATCAGACTAACTTGAAGGAATTAATTTCAGATACATTTCAAATACCAAAAGAAACAAGAGGTACCATCGGATGATATGAAAACTAGGAATGTAAGCTTTCTGGAGTTCTTATTAAAGTTCCAATAAGTCAGTTGATATTCCAGTCCAAGTTTCCAAAATACAGTCAGTTATTACAGTTATTACATAATTTCTTTATGTATATGCACAAACTACAACTTCCAAATATAAGAATCTTTTCTTAGTTGCACATTACATTTTATTCTCCATGCAAACACTTTAAAGAATAAAATATACTATGTCTCAAAATCAGAAGGCTTAAATTTAAATGTGGGGAGGAAGAAATTATTTTTCTGTTGAGTACCTACATACGACAGCAGGGCAATCTCAAGAGTATATAAAGGTTTTAAGTACAGCAGTAAGTTCTAGTAATTGTGTGGTCTTAAAGTGCCCTCATGTGGCTAATATCAAATACTGCACACATTACTATATTACTTTGCTTCATAACTGCACTTCATAACTTTGTAATATATTGCTTTACAGAGTAAGCTTTCATGGTTTTACAGGCTTTATACAACTCTTTGGTAATTTTATTGCAAGGTATTAAAAGCAGTTAACTGTGTTACTGTTATCTCATAAAGAATCTGACAGTTCAAGCAAGATAAATAGTAATGGATTCATAGAATCATAAAATGAAAGAAGTGAAAAATTTATTACTCAAACACAAATCAGTAATCTAAGTCACTAACAACTTGCTAATGCTCCTATAAAGATGCTATAACATTTGGTACAAACAAACTCTGAAACTTAAAGCATGTTTTTTCAAAGAAACAGAAAAGCAAGAAAAACTAAGAAATTATTTAACTCTTGCTTTCCCCAAGAATTTATTTTTTCAGGAATTTAATTTTTGCAATTTTAAACATGCCACTATCTCCTTACAGAAAGGACACAACAGTAGCTCAGACAGCAGCCAATTATAAACACCATGAACAAGATTTGCTTGAAATACATAGATGTAGGCTTCTGAATTTCTATGGAGGGATTTCTGACTTAACAAAAAACAAAGATTAAAACTCTGGGAGAACACCTCCAGAAATAGGAACTTGTGTTAGAAAATGGCAAGGCAAGGGCCAAGAAAAGATCTCCACGTTGCTTCCATGCTGTAATAGTTACAGGATTATTATCTTTAAGACATATTCACTCTTCACTGAGAAGGAAAGCCACAGAGGACAAATTTCCTTCCCTGTGCTCTAGAAAAATTCATTCAAGAAGTACAGGCTGTCCAGTCTGAAACCCAAAATTGTATCTCCACCTTTGGATGGTGATGGGCCAACAGTAGGACTTGATGATCTTGGACGTCATTTCCAACCTTAATGATTCTATGCTTCTAATATTTTCCATTTTCTGAAAATTATGCAAGAATATAAGAGAAAAAAAAGAGTTTTGGAATAGGCTTTGCAACCAACGTGAAATGAAATTTAGGTAAGCCAACCTACATGATATGGAAGTAACAGCAGAGAATTCTACATATCTGCTTTATCACCATTTATCCTGGAAACTTGAATCACATGATGACTTACTTCAAAATATTGCAAGAAGACTGGTTAAACATCAAATAGCATATAATCAGGCAGTTTGTATAAATAATGCTTTTCACAGCAGAGAAGCTTCCCTATAGAATCAATGGAAAGGTAAATAAGAGAGGCATCTGTATTTCTTTATTCTGACATTAGTTCAAACAAAGATAATAAGTTAGAAGTAGTATAGCAGCAACAACGCTAGCAAGAGTCTTGCTGGGATATACTGGCATAAAAAAAGCCAACAGAACAGGTTCTGTGATTAGCTATAAGTAATTGCTTAGCAAATGAATTCATGAAAACGAATTGAGAAGTACTGATAGTACTCATAAAATACTTCATGAAATGTCACAGAACACAAATATTATGCAAGCTAAAGCAGTCATCATCATAAAAGTGAAATGCTTACAGAAGAGACTCAATAGCTAAATGAATCTTTCTTTCTCAGTAGCTGCATGGAATGTCAAACAACTCTGAGCATTAAAGTTGGTCATCTTCATCACAATTGACAAACAGCTGAGTAAACAATAAAGAAAAAATATCACACACCTTTTAGATTTACAATATATAACCATTTACACAAAATACGACATCTAAGCTTAAAAAAATGCAGTTTGAACAAATTAAACACATAACAGGTTACCTACCGCTTCAGTATGTATTGGGTGCACTGCAAACAGCAGGGATGCAACCACGCTGCTCTGGTTGTCCAGGAAAAGCTTACAGACCTTGAGGAAGACTACACAAACCACCCCGTGAAAGATGAGATTTAGGAAGTGGTAAGAAACCGCATTTAACTCGCTAAACAAGTAGTTCAAGCGAAATGTGAGAACTGTGAGGGGTCGGTAAGATTTATGACTCCGCTCCTGAAAGGAAATAAAAAAATCAGTCACCACCATCTTATTCCATTTATTCCAAAATATCTTTTCAAAAATCTGTGCCTTCAAGATTTCCCTCCACTATTCTCAGACATCTACCTTAAAGACATGAAAATTAGTAATACTAGCAATGACGTATAGTGAATGAAATGAAAACTAAACTGAAAATTCAGCTGTCGAAACAGAGGAGTTAACTCTTATTATTTTTTCCAACTTCTGCATAGTTTTGATGTATTACTCAAGTGCTTTGATCAATGTGACATTTCATATTTTAGAAAATTAAAATTCTGGTGCACTCAGATGAACATATTACCTACATATTCTTAATGTGTCTACCAGTCAATATGCCCATATTACAGGTTACTCTCCCTCCATAAACTTTTTTAAAACTCTAACACCTTATTTCTGTGTTGGAAAAGAAAAAACAAAATTGTTAATAGCCTATAGCTTACTGGTCTTTTGCTGATTATGTTTGTATAACAAAGGGAAAAAATCTAAGAAAAAATGGGAGTTGATAAGGGGAGAAATTGCACATAGATATGAAAAGTACTGAAACTGCACAAGGCGTGAAAAGTAATTCAAAAGTCAGGAACATTCAAATTAATCTGAATTTTGTTAAGTTTTATTTGACCTTTGTTTTCTAAGCGCAAAATCAGATCTGGAGTTTAGGAACCCATGTACTCTGAATGACTACAGGATTGCATGGTGTCTGAAAAAGTCTGGAAGCTTTCCATATTCAAAAATTATGTATCAAAGTCTATTTGTAGATCTAGCAATTAGTATTTCACAATAAACTTGCTGTATATTACAGACATGAAAAGGTGAAGACTACAAGGCAGAATGTATTTTAGGCAAAACACCTATGATAGTCATTTTTTTTTTCATTTGTCATCAATGGTACCATGTGTGGCTTTCTGAATTTTATGTATACCCTTCAAGTACTGCTGTTTAATGATGTTTATTGACAACTTTACTGCCAGTGCAACTTTTTAAATGAAAATGTAGTGACTCAACATAGGCTACTAACCAAAAACTCACAATTCATACCAAGATATTTACTCAAATGAACTTAATAGATTAAATCCCTATTCTCCAAATCCTATATGTGTTGTTTCAGTGTTAACTTTCCTTCCAGATAGACATTAGAAATAAACACTACTATGTGTCAATGTATATAGTTTTTGTAGGAGAAGAAAAGAAAATCATCAGATTTATCTAATTTTTGTACTAAATTTTTTTTACAAGCTCTTTTACAGAACAAAGGGAAAAATACAAGCAACACCTTCTCCTAATCTGATAGTTCAAAATGTAAACATCATCAAATTCCATCCAACCATTTTGTTAAAACCACACTAGGGAAAAACAGCATAAAAAATTGTCTCTAATTTTTTTTCCTCCATTTCCTCAAAGAGTTCCACAGACAGTTTACCTCGGACATTGGAGTCCCCCAGAAGTCATTCTGAAACAGATTTTTTAGTGGAGTAGAAGGATGCAAATCTTTGTTGTCCAATATTGCTGAAACATCATCAAAAACAAAGCCACAGAAGAGACTGTTCCAGTAGCAGGCTGCCACCACACCAACTATTAGTGCCACTTCCTTCAGGCTTATTTCAGCCATCTTCTCCAAGAGCTTTCATGGACAAAATCTGAAATATACAGACAGACAAATGGGTAATTCCACTGAATAAACACTATACTTTATAAATAAAATCAAGTTAATACTCTCAATATTTTATAAGTTAATGATGTTATATACCTAAAAATCACTAACAGATTTTTTTTTTCTCAAGTCTCATTCATTTTACGTAATTCAGTGTCTAAAATATATATTTTCACTAAAGAGTCCCACCTCCTAAAAAGCCCTCACACAAACTGGATATTTGTATTTCACATTGATACTACTGCATTTCACATTATACTACTGAGAAGTAAAACTGGAGATGACTCGTGACGTAATTTGTAGCAGACAGCTGTGCAATTGAAGTGAACATTGCAAACTAGAGAACTGAAAATTAGGCGCTCTAGAACCCTGAGTAAATTAACATACTTATGCTCACAGTATCAAAAGGGCAGAATATGCGTTAATAATTTGATATTTTTTAGTTTAAAAGGTGTTTCTCACAAAATGTTTCAAATGCAATTAAAAAAAAATAATTACAAACATTCTGAAGAACAGGAAATCTGTTGAGCGTAATATATAAAGACATTCAAGAACTGGTACAGAGTAACAGTATTAATAATAAAAAGTTAAATTTACCATTGAAGATCTCACTTAGCTCTTTCGCATATTTTGTAGAAGCTCATGAAAAGGTCATTTTTTTCTCAACTGTGCTAATTTCTCTGATTTCAACGAATGTTCATGAGTGCTCCGTCTTAAAGAAAAATAGCACATAAAACATTACAAATTAATCTTATATTATCTCATCTTGCATAAACTTCCTAATCCCTTGAAATTATTAAATAGCAATATTATGACTATTTCATACATAATACATAGGTGGCCAGGTCAAAAGTTGAACTTGTTATTTATCAGATTGTTTGAAAACAAATCTTAGGCATAGCAACCACAAAATGATAGTTCTCTGTTCTTGGTGAAGTCAGAAGAGGGGGGTCAGCAAAATTGCTGTCTTGGACTTCCAGAGGGCAGACTTTGGGCTGGGGAGAGTCTCTTGGGAGACAGTCCTGTAGGGCAAAGGGGTCCAGGAAGGCTGGACATTCCTCAAGAAGGAAATCTTAAAGGTGCAGGAGCAGGCCGTCCCTGGGTCCCATAAGACAGCATGGAGTAAGACTGCCTGGCAGAACAGGGAGAATTTGTTGAGACTCCAGGAAAAAAAAAAAAAAAAAGTTTACCATCTTTGGAAGAAGGAGTAGGCAACTTGAGAAGAATACAAGGATGTTGCCAGGATATGCAGAGAGAAAATTAGAACAGCAAGAGCTCAGCTAGAACTTAGTCTTGCCACCATTGTAAAAGGTAAGCAAAAACGTTTTTCAGATACAATAACAACAAAAGGAGGGCCAAGGAGAATCTCCACCCTTTATTGGCTGCAGTAGGGAACACTGCCACCAAGGGCAATGAAAAGAGTGAGGTACTCAATGCCTTCTTTGTTTCTGACTTTAATAGTTAGAACAGTTATCCTCAGGGTATTCAGCTCCCTGAGCTGGAAGACAGAGATGAGGAGCAGAATAAAACCTCCACAATTTAGGAGGAAACCGTTAGCAATTGCTACTCCACCCAGAGTCACAAGTCCATGGGGCCAGATGAGATCCACTGGAGTATACTGAGGGAGCTGGCAAAAGTGACTGCTAAGCTATTTTCTGTCACCCATCAGCAGTTCTGATGAAACAGGGAGGTCCCAGATGACCGGAGATCTGGCAATATGATGCCCACACACAAGAAGGTATGGTAGGAGAGGATCCGGGCAACCACAGACTTGACTGCTTGACCACGGTATCAGAGGCGGCTATGGAACAGATCATCTTGAATGTGATCAAACCACAAGTGCAGGACAACCAGGGGATCATGCTGAGTCAGAGTTCATGAAAGGCAGGTCCTGCTTGATCAACCTGATCTCCTTCTATGACTGGGTGACCCGATTGGTGGATGAGAGAAAGGCTGTGGATGTAGTCTATTTAGACTTCAGCAAAGCCTTTGATGCCATCTACCATGGTATTCCCCGAAGAAGCTGGCAGCTCATGACTGGGACCGGTATACTCTTCACTGGGTAAAAAACTGGCTGGATGACCAAAGAGTAACTGCAAATGGTGGTGGTGAACATATAAGCCTTGATTTCTGAAATATGAGGTTTCAAAAATTAAGGGACAAAGTAATACTGCCACGCAGAACCAACATCAAGAATTATTTAAGTTCATCATTTAAGAAAATGCACCTCAAGGTGAGCTGTTTTTAGTGATCTGAGACTTCTTTATTTATTAACAATATAAGTTTACTATCTGGTTGGAACAGCGAGACCTTGTGGATACTGCTTTGAGTCTCAAAGAGTCAAACTGAGGTAATCCTTACACATCCTTATTTCAGAAACATATTCTGCTATTCAATTGGGAAGAAAATAAGATAGATTCTTAAGCAACCTTGGTCCAAAGGGATGAGTTTACTGAATCAATCATGAGCTCAACTACTTTTTGAAGGTTTTTACTTTTCTGTATGTAGAATATATGTTAACATGGCTAATTTACTCATGTCTTAATCCTAGGCAATTCTGGTGCTTTTAAAAGCCTTTATTTTTGTTCTGAACTTCTATTATTTCTTCCATCCATTTAAACCACTACTGATCACACTGTTCCTGACTGTTAGACTGACCTACATGCAAACTATGGAGAAAATACTGTTTCCATTTGGATGAAAGAGAACTCTTAGGCATAGAGAGCTTAAGATTTTAGCTGCATCCTAAGTCTGGCTCAAGCGGCATTTCCATCATCAGAAAGATCTGGTTTAGAAGTCTAAAAAAATTTTTTAAATCAGAATTTTCTTATTGACGGTTGCCCTTCCCTATACCTGCACATTTCAAATGTCACCAATCCAAGTATGTGCTATGATTTGTTGTTTTTAAACAAGTATTTGAGTCACAGACACTCCCAGACAGCTCATAACTGACTAGATTCACCCTAAGAAGTAAACACAACTAAATACATTTTAGCAACAAGTCATGCACTCAGTAGCCTCAAACTTTTGCAGTGTGCAGAAGCACCCTTGGCAGCAAGAGCGCATAACAAATCTGGAAGAACCCTCCATTTTCCAGCTTCTAGGGCAGATAAGAGAAAAATGGGAAATGCAAGGTGATAACATAGAATCCGTAGATTGCACAACAAATGCAGCACAGATACTTAACAACTCCTCACTTGCACTCTGACGTTTCAAGGTCTTATTTTCCTGGAATCTATGCTAGAAAAAAATTAAATCAGGTAAATTACCATCTGGTCTGATTACAGGGTAGTGTAACATCCTTCCTGAATTAAAGCTTAAGTATGGAAAAGATGTTTTTGTAGTTAAGCATAACAAGGAAAGTAAGACTCCACATCAGAAACAGTACTTTCATCTACTCTACATCTGGGCCCACCACCAAACTCCAAATAGACAACGAGCTAAGAACGCAAGACTAAAACTGAGGGAGGCTTATGAAAGTTTGTCTATACTTGTTAAGTCAGACAAAAACATGTCTGCCATTAACCTCAGAAGAAATAGAAGTAACTATCTGGCAGCCAACACTCTCCATGCCAATTAATCTGTTGCCATTTGACATTGGAAAGTAAGAAGCCATATAAGGAGTATACAGGACAAAGAAACTCATGGATTGCAGATGTGCATGAGGGTGCTGAAACACTGTTATGACTGGGCTGCTCAAGTGAGTCATGGTGAGTGGATACATTCCCTTTCTCGCTCAACAGGCATGTTGAAATTTGGTAGCAACCCAAGTACTGTCATGCAAGTGTCAGTATTTCACCATTTTCAGTGATGGAAAAATTGATAAATATCTGTAAAACATGCCACCCAGCAACTTGTTTGTTAACACAGGCTTGCTGTGAGGGAGAATACCCTGGTTTCAGTTGGGATAGAGTTATTTTCTTCCTAGCAGCTGATATGGTGCTATGTTTTGGACTCAGGATGAGAATAACATAGAGAGCACTAGAGCACTGACATTTCAGTCATTGTTGAACAGTGCTTACATTAAGTCAAGGACATTTCAGCTTATCATGCTGCCCTGCCAGCCAGGAGCAGATGGGGAAGGTTGAGGGGGGGCACAAGGAGCTGGAAGGGGACAGAAACAGGACAACTGACTCTAACTGGACAAAGGGATGTCCCATACCATATCATGTTGTGCTGAAAAATAAAAAAGGGGAAGCTGGCACAGGGGGGAGCTGCTGCTGCTTGAAGACTGGCTGGGCACCAGTCAGCTGACATGAGAGTCCAACCTTTTGGCTTGCCTGGGCTGCATTGAGCAAACAGGAATTATCTTGGGCAGCACACACAAAGCTTGCTCCAAAAGTAATGCCTCCTATTCATTTCCATGGAAAGTACAACAGATATAAAGAACACAATAACACTGTTTGATAGAGCAAAATCTCATCTGCAAAACACTATTTTCAACATAGTCACCACCATTAACTATGCATTTTTCCCAGCTATGAACAAGAGCCAGCATGCTGCACCCATAAAAATCTGCACCAGTGGAGGTGACCCACTGTTGCTGTAGTGACAGTGTTTCAAAATATTTGAAATAATTTTTCTCTTTCTTGAAATACAACGTATTCAACAACCAGATTTGCTGTATTCACTGAATAACAGAATAAAGTATATTTTACTTTTGTTATGTATTCCTTTACTACCTTAACAAGTTCTTAAGAGACAATCCAGTGGCTAAGATTTACTTTTCTCATCCACATAAAGGCAGGACTATAAATTGTATTTAGAAAAAATCAAAACTGCAATCAAATAAAAATACTTAATTCTCCATTTCTTCTCTATTCATACTTACTTTCTAACTTTAACTACTATTATAATGTACATAGGTCACTCCAAAAGTAATGCCTCCTATTTATTTCCATGGAAACTACAACAGATAGAAAGAGCACAATAACACTATTTGATAGAACAAATTCTAGCTACTAAACACTATTTCTCAACATAGTCACCACCACCAGCTAAACACTGTCATCAGTGATGAACAAGAATCTGCGTACCACACTCATAAAAAGCTGCATGGATGTTTGGCACATGGCTTGTCTTTCACATCACTGCTGTCACTGCTGAAATGCACCATCCACAGCCTCACTGTGCTAACATACACTGTTAGGTCTCCATAAATGTCCAGCAAGTGTCAATGAATGTCGATAGGTGCCATTTTTTCTGCATGGAGGAATTCAACTACATACCTTCACTTCTTACACACTTACATGTCAGACACCATTTTGTCAGTGTCTCTCTGCTGCCATCCATCACACGGCAAGAAAATGTAATGGAATTTTGATGGGAATGTTCAATCTCTGTTGCCATATCACCAACATTCACCTCTGACAACGTGCTTTAAAATAAAACTTATTTTAATCTTCAACACTTTTTGTTAAGACAAAAAAAAGAGAGCTACAAAAACACAGAACTAGTGGGATATTTGACTTTGATTCTGTGAAACGTAACAAGCTGGTTTGAAGGCAATGGCTACAACTCTCAGTGAGTTCGTCAGAGATCTTTGATGAAATTTTGCTCTTCCTGTACTTCATCCTTGAAAATAGTTATTCACAATGCACGCACTGCCAAAAATTGGTGACACGAATAAGGCATGAATGTAAAGTGAGGAATGTTTTTCTCTGCTAAGATGGGGCTTATAGAAGAGACGTGGTCAGATTTTTGAGTTGAACATCTGACTGCAACTCTAAGCACACCATTTGAACAAAATGGAAAGCAAGGCATCATATTTTTTGCTGTTCACAGAACTCTGTTTAGCCAATGAATCAAAATGCATACAATTATTTGCTATAACTTGAGTTAGCACTGCACTCGGCACCCTGTGCTCAGACAGTGTTAATAGTGCACCGATGTTTGGCTGTTGTTGAGTGATGGGTGTGCTACCAGGGCTAGGCCAGGCCGTGGTACCAGCTATGCCATGGGCTGGATGTTTCTGGGTCAGCAGGTGGGGACTGACTGCATTGTGCAACACCAGTTTCATATATTCTATTACCATTATTACTATTTTTCCTTCCTTTCCATCCTATAGTCTTTGTATGAGCGCATATTCCCCTCTAAGGGATGAGTGAGAGGAGTGAGAAAAAGGCTGTGTGGTGCTGAGCTGCCTGCCGGGTTAAACCACAACAGAAAAACACATAATTGACAGGTCCAACATATGTAAACAGGCTGACTGCCCCTTCAGGGGCTGTTTTTAACCTTACCCACCTTTTACTTCCACAGCTGTACATCTGATACCCAAATCAGCCCTTGGGCTGTACTACTATCAATTTGTGATCTAAAAACAGCCACACAGTCCCCATTTGACTGGATGAAATGAGGACCGACAAGTGCTTCATTTCAAAGACTTCTGCTGAATGTTTTAATTTGCAACAATATCCAAACATGTCAGGAAGAATATACAACTACAAACAATAAGCAGCAAGTTATACTGCATGACTGTGAGAGCTAATTACAGAAAAGCAGAATGCCAAAGCTGTTCAAAATACCTGCTTCTTAGCCTAATTTTCTCAAGCTGTATGGCATAGAAATACGTGTTTTGCACTGTGCTATTTTCATGCATGTACAGAGATGTGAAGTGAAAAGGACAAATGAGAACCAGAGCTCTCCAGCAGGCTTGGCTTATAAGGCTTGCAACGTTCCTCCAACTTGCTGAGAATCCTCTACAAGTTTATTCAAACCTTTTCAAGAATTACAAACAATAGTAAGATATTACACAAAAGCCAAAACACTTTAAGAGAAGTAGGAGAACAAGAAAACGTCTGCAAGAGAACACTGCAGATATATTCTGAAGATCCAATTTTATTATTCACATATTCTGCGAATGTGTTCATTCATGCTGTATTAAATGCTCATTGATATTAAAAAAACACCTGGCACTTCTCAGTCATATCAAAACGCCAGCATTTTCAACCACCATCAAAAAACGCAGGTTTCCCACTCTCCCGTCTGGAGTTCTAAAAGCCGCAAACGGATACACATGGACAAGTTGCCATATAACAATTGTGCAACTTAATAACTGAAGAAACAAACACTGATAATAACTAAGGGATCAAACTATTTAAAACGTATTTAAAGTATGCACAGACAAATGACTTAAACTATCAGAAGTGTAAGAAAAAGAACTGCTAAAACCATTGCATTTTTTTTTTAATTTATTCTTAAGAGTGAGCAACAAGTTAATCCAAGGGTTGGTGGCTGAATTGATGAACAGCACCACTACAGACTGCCACAGCTAGTAGCTTTGCCACTTTAAAACTTAATTTAGCACCTGAGTTTCCAATACTGTCCTCATTTGCCTTGCCTACTTCACTTTCTGCATTTTGATTTGACTAAATCTAATACTTTTTGTAACTTGATATCCGTGTTTAATAATGAAAAGATATCACCATTTCCTTTCCACTCTTCCCTTCCAACACAACCTTTAACTTATCTTAAAAACGTCTTTCCAAAATAGAACTCCAGTTTCAACCAACTTAAGACAGTTGAGGTTTTCATGACTGGGCTTGGATCACACATGAGAGGAGACAAACACTGTTAGGAACTCAGGACGAATTCAAAACACGCCTGGGCTCCCTTTTCTCTTGTTGAAGCACCAGAGCAGAAAAAATACAAGAGATGTTTTAATGTAGTAACCTCCTGCAAACAGTTCAACATTAAGAGCAACAGGTCTAATCCGAAGTACTTTTCATTCCCTAGGAAGGAAACAGCCCCCAGCTTTCTTTCGGCAAAGCTTTGATGTATCAACTAGATGAGGAGATGAGAAATGGCAGTTCTGATTTGGAATAAGAACATGTGCTCAATGCTAGAGAAAAGACTTCCCAGAGGGCAGACTGAGGAGCTTGTTGGCAACCAATTAGTTAAACCAACAACTGGACATTTTAGGCTATCCTGGTACAAACAAGGATCAAAGTATAAAGCAATTTAAACATGGATAGGGAGATACTGGCTTAGCTGGTGGTTTATTTTCAGTTTGTTTCAATAGTCAGCTGAAATAAAAATACATGAAGTGCACAGGTAGAATAATATATACTTAAAAATGACTAACAGGAAAAAAGACTTCAGTAAGACTCATTTTTCCTCTCCCTCCCCGACTCCTTCTTTGGGGGGAAGAGGGAGGGCTACCAAGCCACTCATTCAAACAATAACAAAACGTTTTATATTCATACTAAAAAACATTAATGTTTTTTCATAGGGCTGTGATGCAAAAACAGCTTCTCTAAAATATTGCTCAAACCGGTCAACACTCTGTGTTCCAGAAATATAAACAGTAGAAACTGCATGTTCATTAACTCCAAAGAACAGATGAACAAAAGCTAGATGTGTGGCATACACTGAAGAGACTCTGCTATGCATGTCCTTATTTAGTATGCCTGGTCTGTATATGATGACTTCTATTTGTTTTTGTTTTGAAATGACATTCTATTTGAATTTTCATAATGTAGTTTCTGCACTGGCTTTTTGAAATAGCATACTGATATCAGAAATGTGGCTTAATATGGATGCCCCTCTCTTCCATCAGGATAGGTCAAACTGTGTACAAAGGAGCTAAAATGTTTTCTGGCTCCAGAACTGCAAGAGTGTGTTCTCATCAAAAGGGAAATTGCTTATATAAACTTCATCACATGATTACATGTTGAGGCAGAACAAAAGAAATATTACTTCACTTGTTCTAAGACATTCTGTATTTTAAACATTGCCATTCTTTGTATGATTAATATTTCCATTTTTTTCACCACTCATTTCATTTTCAGTTTTCATGTCTACCTCAAAGTCTGTTGTAATTCCACATCAATCTTCTCTATTAGCTGCACATCATAATTACAAATCTAGATGTGGTTACACCATCGGAATACATAATGGTGTATTTTCTGTTGATTTTGTAACAGAAGACCACAAAAAAAAAACTTCCAAAAAGTTAAGTACATTATCAGCTTGCTAACACGAAGAGAATTAAAAACAAACAAACACACACACACATATATATACACACATACACACACGTGTGTGTTTTTAATTAGAAGCATCTTATGATAGAATTATAGAATAGTTTGGTTTGGAAGGGACCTTAAAGACCATCCAGTTTCACCATTCCTCTTGGCAGGACACCACCCACTAGACCAAAGCCCCATCCAGCCTGGTCTTGAATGTCTCCAAGGATGGGGCAATCTGTTCCAGTGCCTCATCATCTTCACGGTAAGGAATTACTTCATTAAATTTAAATATACCCTTTTAGTTCAAAGACATGCCTCCTTGTTCTATCACTACATCCCCCTACAAAGATTTCCTCTCCAGCTTTCCTGTTGGCCCTTTTTATGTATCAGAAGAACTCCATAACGTTTCCCTGGAACACTCTTTTCTTCAAGCCTAACAACCCCAGCTCTCTCAGCCTCTCTTTGTAGGAGAGGTGCTCCAGTCCTCTGATCATCCTTTGTGGCCTCCTCTGGAATCATCACAACAGCTCCATGTCGTTCCTGTGCTGGGAGCAGTATTCCAGGTGGGGCCTTAGAAGGAAACCCTCGCCCTGCTGGCCATTCCTCTTTCATTGCAGCCCAGGACATAGCTAGTTTTCTCGGCTGCAAGTGTACGCTGCCAGTTCAAAGTGAGTTTTTCATCAACAAATACCCCAAAATCCTTCTCCTCATGGATCCTCTCAATTTATTCTGGCCCAGCCTGTAATTTTGCTTTGAAATACACCAACCCAGGTGTAGGGCCTTGCACGTGACCTTGCAGAACTTCATGAACATTATCAATGGATTACCTTATTCTCTAGATCACACAGGGATAAAGATCCACTTCCTAGAAGCTCATTGTACAGCAAAGCAGCTTCATACTCTGTAGATCACCTGCCCCACCTATAATGTAATTCCTGCCAAGAATTCTTTTTTCTCCTTTTTTTTTTAAACTTAATCATGAATAATTTTATTTTTAGCAACAGTTTCCATCCTCGAAACACAATTCAGTCTCTCTTTGCCTTTACTAACCATAGAGGGTATTCTCTTACCCAACAGAGAGCTGTAAGAGCTGTAACTAACCAACCCCAAGCTGAGGTATGAAGTCTTTACCTTCAGTCAAGAGTTAAGACTTATGACATGGCTGGAACAAGTTACATAACTACTAGGCGTGCTGAACATCTTGTGTCTTGTCAGCCCTCCCTAAATATCTACACTGATAGAGAGATAGCAAACATGAATAAATCAGGAAAAAAAAGGTAAGTGCAAAAGATGACCACCTTTGTCTTTTAGTTAAGGAAGTGTAAAAGAAAGCACAGTTTCAGCTCTTAACACAGCTATTGAATGAATACATAGCATATAACACACTTCAGATGGGTGCTGGCGATTTGAGAAGATGTGTTCATGTCTATGTAGGTGAAGCTCCCAAACTTTCTGGGCTAAGCACGCTCAGGCTCCTCGCTGGTCAGCAGCACCCAATGGATGCGGGTAGCTCATATACGCGATCCCCTCCCGTGCTACCCTGCAAACAGTCCCTTGGGGCCGATTACCAATACTTACACACCAAGGACGTACAGGAAAGCGTGTACAAGTGCCGGGAAGGAGCGCGCAGCCCGCAACGCGGGCGTACAGGGCCAGGCTGGGGCACCGGGGGCCGACGGGAGGGTGAGAAAGGGAGGGGGCTGTTACGAAGCGTAAGGAATGGAGCGGGCCGAGCCGGGGCACGGTAGCGCGACCAGGACCGAGGCCGCGCCGCAGCAGCAGAAACAACTTATCACCGCGGAACACTGCCGCGGTAGCGGCTCCGCCGAGCCCGGCCCCCAGATCCCGTCAGCAGAGGGGCGGCCCCGACACGCCGCCACCGCTCGCCCTACCTGAGCCCGCCGCGGAAGCGCTCTCTCCGCTGCCCAGTGCTGGCGCCGGTGCCTCCACCGCACTGCGCACGCGCAAACCGCCCCCTGGGCGCTGCCGCCCCTCCGCCTGGCGGAGGCTGTCGGGAGAACACCCCGCTCGGGGCCACGGGCGCCAAGGCACGCCGGGAGCTGTGGTCCTAGAGGGGCCGCACTGCATGCTGGGGTTCGCAGTTCGGCGCCGGGGCGCGGGGCGGCGGCTCTGACCCGCACCTGCGGTGAGCGGCCCTGATCTGCGCCGCGCCCTGCGCCGCCGGGTCCGTGCCTGTGACGATCCACCGCACCCTGTGCGGTTCGCAGTACTGCGGCAGCGTCGGTTTTCCCCGCCCCTACGCCAGTTCGGCTTCCTCAGAACGGCGCCGGCGGGAGAGTTTGACGGCGTCGCCTAGCAGCGGCCTCCGCCGCCATCACCGTTCCGGCGGAGCGGTGAGGTCGGGGGCGGCAGCGGAGCTGCTCTGAGGAGGGCTGTCCTCGGCGGGGGCGGCCGGGGGAACCGGGCCGCGGGCGGGGGCCTCCGCTGCCGGGCAGGAGCGTCCGGGCGTTGCCCGCAGGTGGTTACGTCGCACACCGCTGCCTCTGTGCCACTGAAG
Organism: Aquila spilogaster; assembly: GCA_024606505.1. Lineage (NCBI taxonomy): Eukaryota > Metazoa > Chordata > Aves > Accipitriformes > Accipitridae > Aquila > Aquila spilogaster. Next base: position 7,769 of record JANHGO010004396.1, on the reverse strand, counting down.
CTTCAGCCGTGCCCCGTTATGAAGGTGTATGCAAAATAAGGCAATTTGCTAATTTAACGGTGGTGAAACGGAGGCAGAGCTGTCTTACAGCAGCGTCCTGGAGGGACAGTGGTCATGTCCTTGCCAGGACCAGGATATATGAATAGTTCTGATTAACAGTCATTTTATATCCATGTTAAAAAACCGAGGATCTTGAAATCAAGTAGCATTGGATTAACTGAAGTAATGAGAATGCCAATATCAGTTATGTGCCTGCATGTGGTTTTCTTGTATTTTCTGTTGTCATTTATAAGGAAGCAGAAAAGCAAAAAAAGTATATATATTTCGTCATTTCCAGGTCGTAGATTATACAGAGTGCATGTTTCCTTAAACATTTAACAAACTGAAGAGCTGGTTAATACTCTGTCGTACTTCACATATTCAAAGATGATGACGAAAGGGTGGTTTTTGTCCTCTGTTAGGAATAAAGCTGGATTTCAAAGGTTTAAAACTGTTCTTTCAGATTGCCCAGGCAATGGGAAAGTAATAGCTGTTCAGCCTTTCATTAAGGAAGGAAGTTTCAGTTTTTTGAGTCTTTAAATGATGACCAGTGAGTGAGGGAACTGATCTTGAAATATGCATAGCATAAATCTTTCTTACTGCTGAGCTTTATTTTTTCCCCAGAAAATATATGTCCCCATTATATCATTAGTTTATTGAATAATAATGAATTAGTTCTCCTGCTTATTTTTATTTCTTTCTTAATTATCTTAACCATTTATATTGTTTTAACAATTCAGTGTGGTATGTAAATTTAAATAACATTTTTTTTTAACTTGGTAGAATCTAGTTTTTTAAGTATTGACAACATAGGCCAGAGATAGCTCCAGAAAACATTAAGGATCATAGAATCATAGAATGGCTTAGGTTGGAAGAAGCCTTAAGGATCATCCAGTTCAATCCCCCCTGCCACAGGGAGGGTTGCCAACCACCGCATCAGGTAATAGATCAGATTCCCCGGGCCTTCATCCAGTCTGGCCTTAAACACCTCCAGGGTCCCAGAACATCCATAGCCTCTTTGGGCAGCCTGTGCCAGCACCTCACCACTGTCTTAATTAAAAACTTACTAAGATTAAGATTTCCAATCCTTTCTTTTTCAGGTACTGTATTGTATTCCAGATGTATGAGAAGTCGTCGTGACCCACAGCAACCATCAGGTAAGCTGTAGAACAAAGATTTGCATTAATTCACATTAGGTTTTTGTCAGTTACCAGGTGGCCTGCTGTCCTTTATCAGTTCAATTATTCTACTCAGTAGGAAGGGATGCTTAATACAAGAGTTTAGTATCGGAGAGATGACTGCAAAGAAGTGGATATCATAGCATTAAATGAAAGTGTTGGTTGTTTAAATATAACAAATAAGGATTTTGTGACTATATGGAGATTTTATTCTACAAGGGCTAGTTCAGAGAGCAGAAGTTGGGAAGAACCAAAGGAAATTTAGATGTGAAAACTGAAGTATCTCATGTGTCCACATATTCAGTGTTTGAATTTCAAATTCTTTGATTGTATATGATCTAGTTTTTTGTGCAAAGAAAAAATAGTTTTACTGTAATCTCCTTGTTTACAGTATGCTAAAATGTAAACAGAACACTAATCAGTACTAAAAATTCCATACAGTTATTAATACCATTTTGTGCTTCACTGGCCAGTCTACTTTAAATTATTTGACTGATTGGCAGCAACAATGTCTGATAATTGTTTCTTCTATTTTTTGTTCTAGGAAAAGTACTATAAAATCAATATGGCACCCATTCTAGATTGGAAGAAGCTTATGAAAGTAGATCCAGATGCTCTGCCTCATCAAGAGGAATTGGCAGACAGGTTGCTTGTGACCCTGTCCAAGGTGCTCGAGGGGAAAATGCATCACACGACTTTTGTCTGTCTTTGCTTTTTCACGTACATAAATTATTTATTCTGAATTTCAGTGAGACTTCTGTAAAAACACTATTATCTCTTCAGGTTGATGGCAAAGACTTGAAAAATGAAACTCCCGGACAATTGATACATCTATTTAAAATTACTCAGTCACTGATGAAGGTTTGTATTAATTCTCACTTTCTCCAATTCTGTAGATTTTTTTTTTAAATATAAACAAAAGCGTGATTACTCCTTTTTTTTTTTCTTCTTTTTCTTGTGCATTGAACATATTGATTACTCCTGAGATCATTTCACCAGAGGGAAGTGAAGTGAATAGGACAAGCGTTGTTATGTGGTTACGGAATCTTAGTTTTAAATGTGGAAAATGCAAACAGATATCTCAGAAGTGAGTCAGATATAGTGAGTTATTCATAATGGTTTTAACTTTAAGCAAAGTTACTGTAGTAGGTTGATGTTTTGGGGTACTTTCAAAAGTGTCTGTATGAATGGAAGAAACTACCCTAAAACTTATCCTATAAATCTGTCACAGTGTCACACTCCTAAATGTACTGAGAACAAGAAATAAGACCTGTGCAGCAGTGCATGTTGCTTTTAGAGAAGCTTTTTTACCATTTCTTATTTTCAGCTGTATGCTTTTGAGTGTTTAGACAGCTTCATTGTAATAAATAACTGAAGAAGATATTTCAGCAATCTGAAGTTCTAAATTGTTAGCATAGGGAAAAATAAAAGTGGTTTCATTCTTTTGAAGAGCAATGCAGTGTTCTTTTGTAAATGTTTTCATAATCCTAAACATGAGGTCTGTGGGACACTCTCTAAGTTTGCATTAGTAGTAAATCCTTCTCCCTTGCTTACTATGATTTTTTTTCCTAGATGAAAGCTCAAGAGGTAGAGCTGGCGCTAGAGGAAGTCGAAAAAGCTGGGGAAGAGCAAGCCAAATGTGGTAAGCAGATCTTTTTATGTTCTTCATAAATGATATATTAAGTTTATTTAAGTTTGCTTGTTGTTTCTTTAAATTTAGGAAAATGAATAAAATACCAACTGATCTGTAGTCAGTTGCTTCAGTAAGGCCAAATGTTTAAAGGTTTAAGTTCATCATTGTTGCTTTGTGTACCTTTGTGGGTAATTCACTGTATCTGTTCTATTTTAACAGAAAATCTATTTAAAACAAAGATGATGAAGCTGGAAAGTGAATTAGAGGTACATTTAAAAATGGTATTAGTTTATAGAATGCCAGGGGGGTGGTTCTTGATTGTTTTTTTTTTAAATGCTACAATTTTAACCAGTTAAGAGATATAATGGTCTTAAGTTTTAATTAACACTTTTTTATTGGCTTTTGAGTATTCACCAGCCTTATTTTTACAAAGAACTGTATATACAATGAAATTTATTTTTGCAAGTCACATTTATCTTTAGTGATTTTTATTTAGTGATTTCTGTTTTTTTTTTGTTGAAGGAAGCTAGCGAGGCCTTCGTGTTGCATTTCCTGAATGTTAGCTGTAGCATCTTTTTTTCTCTTTTTTTTTTAAACGTATTTCTATTTTGAAGAACTATTTGTTATATCGCTTTTATGTTCTTAAGATGGCACAAAGTTCAGCTGGTGGTCGTGATACTCGTTTTTTGCGTGATGAGATCCGCCAACTGGAGAAACAGGTAGAACAAAAGGAGAGACAATTAATAGATATAGAAAAGGAACTGGAAAAAGAGAAGAAAGTGAATGAACAGGTAAGAAAGGTGTCAGCTTGATATCTCTAAAGCAGTTCATAAGCAACATTTAGAAGCTTGACATTCTGAAAAGAGCCTCTGAAATAAAAAACCGTGATGGAACAGAGCCACTGTACTTTCATTATCTGTTTTGTTTCTGGTGTTCTTTGCTTTCATAATCTGTGATGTTAGCATTATATATTTATATGTATATATGCATGTATATATATATGTATCTCCATACGTGATAAAGGTTTTAATATCTTATTCTAGCTTTGTCTTCGAAATGAAGATGCAGAAAATGAAAACATCAAATTAAGGAGAGAGGTTAGTAAAGAATGACTGCTTATTTACTTAGTAGGTTTTACATTTTTAGTTTTCTGTATAATGTTTTATGTGATATGGTATTTAATTCTGGTCTAGAACATTTCCTAGGTACTGATATAAAGAAGTTAGGAGATTTGAATCAGTTTTCACAGATTTTCTCCAGAACAGATCTATGATAATTTAGCTAATTGAGGTCAGGGTCTGTGCTTGAATTTACACAATTCTGTGATTAATTTTATTTGGACTTTGGTTATTTGAGTTTTTAGTATTTTTCTTAAATACTACTGACAAATGTCTTTGATGGATAGCTGCCAGGATTCAGTTTATGCTTGCTGCTTTTGCTAATAGCTTTTTTTAACAAAAAGTCAATAGTTAATATAAGAATAAATAAGGAGTTAACGTTCATTACTACTAAATTTCTTCTTGAATCATTCTTTTAAAATGATTTTAAAGCTGTTTTTATACCTTTAATATCTGTAATCTTGCAATGGACGGTAACGGTTAAAATTAATGTTCTGGTGCAAACTTGAAAGTCATTCCTCAGGCCTTTCTATGTGTGGTATGTACATACACACATGCAGGGGTATATAGATAATTCTATTTTACTTTACTTTTATGTTGATTCCTATTTAGACTTATAAAGCAAAGATACTTTCTAATATTTTTCATGCTTTGTTCTCTTGCTTTTGTTCTCTCCTTTTTAATCAGAAGAAAAAACAAATAAAGAGAAAGGTGAGGTGTCTAAGTTTTTAAAAGCAAGCTGTAGGTGTTTAGTTGGCTTTGACTGTCTTAGCTCTTTGTGTTAGCTTGCTAGATAAACAACTTTGTTTTCAGCCCTTAAAAATAGATTCGTTTTTGGATTGCTTTCTCTGCAGAATGAACAGTTGCGTCAGGATGTAGTTGACTATCAGAGGCAAATAGATTCTCATAAAGAGACAGTTCTGTCACGGAGAGGAGATGATTCTGATTACAGATCTCAGTTGTCAAAAAAGAACTTTGAACTTGTCCAATATTTGGATGAAATTCAGGTAAAATGGTTGCTGTTGAGTATTTATTAGACTGACAATAGTATTTTTTCACAAAGCTATGCCAAATAACAGGCCAAATCATGTGGATTAAGGGAATTTTTAATGCAGTTGGGTTCTGTGATGTATACATTCTCCAACTATGAATGTTTGAAGTAACGAAGTTTAATAAAATTACTGACACTGGGAGATGTTTAGCACTTAGCCAGTAGGATTTGTTGAATTTGAGGAACCAGAGGTGAAATACTCTATTCTGGGCTAATTTATGCTTTAAAGTATTACATTTGAGGTAGCTTTCAATTTCTGGTTATTCAGGTATTAAGATGCACTCTTTTTAAAAGCAGGAGATTCTTAAATTTTGCAGATTTTGACTGAAACTAATGAGAAGTTAGACATTCAAAACCAAGAAATGAGAAAGAATCTTGAAGAATCAGTGCAAGAAATGGAGAGGATGACTGATGAATATAATAAAATGAAACTAATTGTGCAACAATCTGATATTGTTATGGATCAGTTAAGAAAGGAGAAAGAACAGTACAAATTTCAAGTAAGAACTAACGTTTATATTGAGTGTAATTGTGTAATTTATTTTACTTTTATATTGCGTTGTCATATTTTAGCTTAATTTAAAAAACATTCAACATACCCAGTTAAAAACACATGCTCTGCTGAAATAACACCTTCTGGAAATAATATGATCTTTAAACGATGCAAATATTAAAACTCGATTGCAGATCACAAAATACTTTCATACAGTTTTAGTCAAACTGTGTTCTTAGAGCCAGAATTTTACTTTCTTTACTGGTATTCTGCTAAATTGTATGTATTTGCTGTAGTGTGTTTGAACATATGTGTTTTTTACATAAAGCATTTTCTTTTATATCAGATTGATCCAAATTACATTTCTAGGTTCAGGAGCTTTCAGACCAGCTGAAAGCAAAGAATGAGGAAGATGATCCACTTATGGCAGCTATAAATGCAAAAGTTGAAGAATGGAAGGTACTTTTAATACCTTTTTAAAATTATTTTAAGGATTACTTCAAGCATTCTGATGGTATTTTGTCTGCCTTTTTAGAAAATCTTGGCTTCAAAAGACGATGAACTCATAGAATATCAGCAAATGTTGTTTAACATGAAAGAGGAAATGAAAATGGCCCGACTTGATGTAAATAGAAACAGTATACTGGCCCTTCAGCAGGTACAGTTTATGTGATAAATTACATGCATAGAAATTACCATTTGATAGGTAAACTACTGAGCAAAGTTTAGTCTTTCACAGTTTGCAAGTACCAGAATATTGTGTTACTCATGTTTGAGAATTATGAGGCAGACTGATTTATTCCACTACAAAATTAGCTTAATCTGCACAAAGGAAATGTCTTTTTCTGTATGTGCTGAACTTGTGGTAGTCAGTTCTGTTACTTTTATATTTATCTTATCTAACTGTTCTCAGAAGAATTATCTTTAACATCTGAGCATCCAGAATTTACTGTTGATAAATTATAGTTTAATTTATCTTCTAAATCTGTCAAGGAAGAAACCTTCTGTAGAGATTTTATCTTTTGTGTTCCTTTGTCTTCTCTGGCACTGTACTGTTGAAGTCTATGGTTCAGCATGTGAAAGCTAGCTGAATTTAAGTATCTCTTTTATTAATCTAAAATTAGGTAATTCATTATGATTTTGAATTTCTCCATTTTCTTGATAAACTTTAAAACATTCTGTCATGGTTAAAACATTTCTGCATCACCCACCAAGTGGACTCAGGTCCCTGGGCAAAAACAGAGAGGCTTTCCCTTTCCAGAAGCTGGAAGGACCCAAACCACTTTTCCCAACGTGCTCTTTACATGTACTAAAGGGACCTTATCTCCCTCTGCAGTATGCAGAGAGCTGAATCGTGCAGGACTATCTCAATTGATAGATCCTCGAGTGTTCACCAACCAGGTGACTTCTGCCAAATGCTTCTCCCAGTGTTTAAATGTTTCTCCACCCATTACTTTTAACATGGTTCTTAACAACCCCTTGTATTGTTTGATTTTACCAGAAGCTAGTGCATGACAGGGGATGTGATAAATCCACTCGATGCCATGATCTTTGGCCCAAGTATTTTCAAGGCAGTTTTTGAAATGAGTCGCATTATATGACTCAATTCTTTCTGGAGTGCCATAGGACTTGTTTCTCAAGACCTAAGATGGTGTTTTGGGCAATAGCATGGGGTACTGCATATGTTTCAAGCCACGCAGTTGTTGCCTCCACCATGGTAAGCACATAACACATACCGTTGTGGGTTCGTAGCAAGGTGATGTAATCAACCTGCCACCCCCCCAATATTTATACTTTTGCCATCGCCCTTCCCACCAGAGAGGTTTCGTCCTCTTGGCTTGTTTAATTATGGCACATGTTTCACAGTCATGAATAACCTGTGCGATAGCGTCCATAGTTAAGTCCACCCCTCGGTCTCTAGCCCACTTATATGTTGCATCTCTTCCTTGATGGCCCAAGGTCTCAAGGGCCCACCGAGCTAGGAATAATTCACCCTTGTTTTGCCAGTTCAAGTCTACTTGAGCCACCTCAATTTTGGCAGCTCAATCTACCTGATGATTATTTTGTTGTTCTTCAGTAGGCCAACTCTTGGGCACATGAGCATCTATATGACACACCTTTACAACCATATTCTTTATTCGGGCAGCAATGTCTTTCCACAGTTCAGCAGCCTAAAAAGTTTTACCCCTTCGTTGCCAGTTGTTTTGTTCCCATTGCTGTAACCACCCCCATAAAGCATTTGCCACCATCCATGAGT